>OY747706.1:32836529-33116529 GCA_963556495.2 Valencia hispanica
AAGATTGACTGACTCTTAACTAATAATCTACTTCATAAAGCAATCCATTAGACCCCTTCAACTTAGTCATGTGAAGTATTTATCTTATACAGGTGGAAAGATAATCAGACTTTGTACCTTTTGGTCAAAATTTTCTGGTGTGAGGAAGAAGTTGTAGAGTGGCACGAAGTATCCTTCCAACAGACCCATCAGCAATACCAGATAAACCCCATCTGCAAACTTAACAAAAACAGATCCACATTGTCATGAAGGCAAATTTGATCAAACAGTAAAAATGTCTGTATTTAAAGAGGGTGGTCAACTATTTGCAGCCACATTAACAGCTTGAGGCATTACTGTGAATGAGTTTTCATTGTAACAAAGGCTGTAAGAAACTACAAGAAGCTTCTCATGTCCTCCATGCCACAAGGAAAAAAAAGTATTGATCATCAGTTACCTGGATGGTTCAGTAAAAACCTACACAATGGACACAATGAACTTCAAATCACATTTTAGCTGTGTGGTAATGTAGTAGATGTGAGACTCACCTGTGTGTCCAGCTCAGACACTTCTAGGTTGAGTTTATTTAGGTGCTTGTTCACAAAAGTGATCAAAGTCTGAAACACGACAAAGAAACATGTCAGACAGAAGCTCATAAACCCAAAATCATGCATACAGGTAATACATTTAATGATAATAATGCATTTTATTTGTAATGCACTTTACGTTTAATGATCTCAAAGTGCTAACAACCATAAGATAGCCATATAAGAAAAGACAAAAAAGTAATAAAAACATCACAATACAAAAGAGTATGCAGCACTGTGGCAATCTCAAAATGTTAATCACCATAAAAGTGTTATAAAACAACATAAAATAACAACTTTTCAAAAGATAATAGCAAAAATCATATAGATTACTATTAAAAAAAAATATTTGCAATAAAAAAAATTAAATATAAAAGCAAAAAAATAAATGAAATACACTGATCTTTTGGTAAATTATTGTACCTCTAACCAAATAAAAGTTGATGCTAATATCTATTTATTTAAATAGAAATTATTTGGAATGCAGCAAAAATAAACATTGAAGAATTTTAAAATTAAGAAAAGAAATTTTAGGATGGTGATGAAGGGGAGCAAAATAAAATAAAATTCTCTAAATATAAACTTCAGAGACATGAGAAGTCTCAAGGATTCAGGTGACCTTAGTATTTATCTGAATCAGGTCAAAATTGCACTAAAAATAGCCTGACTCAGAATAGACAACCATCCTTTTAATTTCGTTTTGGAAACTACAGAACATACATCATCTGGAATCAACAATCCAGGTTCTTACTGGTGGATAGTTTAATGGCCAGTTTCTGTGACTGGTGTGCCTGCAGCTCAGATTTCAGTGATAGATTAGATGTCAACAACGGCAGACTGTTAAACTGCTTAAATCTTATATACAGCAAGAATGACCAGATTTCTCTAAATAGCATCCAGAACATAAAAGGACAGAAGATGTAACAGAAATGTAAGTATGTCTCCTCTCAAACATTTTTAAGAGTTTCACTAGAATCTACCTTTAAAGATATTATTTTGATAAAATAAAGAAATCTGCTGCATCCTAGCGGTTTAAGAAATGTGGTCTGCAGGGCTCATTTCATGGAAAAACTCTGGAAATACAAAAAATTTCTAAAATCTAGTTATTTTTACATACTTATCTGGATATGGAAAATATTAAAGTTCCACAACATTCCAGATCGTGTATGAACCCTGGGTTTCTTTATTTCATTATGAAATGTCACCCTTCTGCACGACTGTGTCAGAGATGATTGATCTGTGATGCAGCTGTAAAAGCATTGCTACCTTTTTGACAACATTCAGTTTATCTGGAGCGTGGTCAAACAGGGTGTCAAAAGCATCGCGCTCTGTGGAAAATAAAGAAAATGTATAAGTAAATACAAAATAACAGAGGAATGTAAGAAGGGGGGATGTTTAAAATATATATATATATCCATACCATGTCTGCCAGAAAAAGCCCTGAAAATAAGAAACACAAAAATCAGAGGCAATTTTTTTCATTTTGAGGATTTCACAGTCGAGTGTTCATAATAAACAGGGAAGAATAAGATGCTTCAGGTTCAATCACACAGGAATGCAGAGAAAGGAGGGATAATGTTAAACAAATGACAATACAATAATAAAGCCGTCTCTAATAATATGATTAACAATAGACACAGATGCACCTTGGGTATTTAAATAACCAGGGACGGTTACAACAGCCACATGCTACAGTACAATGCAATCACCTCAAATACTGCAGGGTATTAAAACAATAAATGAAGACATGTCTGTGCAGAACATCCTGCTTTTCTATGGGAATGAAGGGCCTCTTGTCTGTTATTATACTGTTCACACTTGGGAGGATGCTTTTGTTGGAAAGGCTCAGGTGGTTCTGGAGGGTAGGGATCACTGCAGCACGAGTGTCCCCGAAGGCAAAGATATCGCAGCGGGCAGGCCAGCGAGAAATGGCAGCCATACAGACAAACAAACACAAAAATCACACGCACACATGTTCACGGTGTAATCTCTGATGGCAAACGCGGGCAGGTCCGGGCAACGGTCCTGGTGGTGTGGTAATAACCCATTTCCACTGTGACCACTATTGTGTGTGTGTGTGTGTGTTATTAGCAGCCTATCCATCTACCATGACCAAATGTGAGTATATGTGAGTGTTGGCCTTGCTGTTATCTCCCTCGTTGGTGCTGTCAGGCTGCAGGACTGCCTCACAGGGGAGACAAAAAGTCAGAGAGAGGCTCTGCTTGGTTAAAATTGTCTTATTCTTCAACTGAGGGTGCCATCACATTGCTTGTTTGGATACAATGGTAGTCATTTCACCTGTGCACAACATTTGTCGCAGTAGCTCAGAAGGAGAGGGTGGCTGCAGAAAGGACAATTTAGGTAGCATATTTTAGGTTATTAATTCCTAAATATAGTTTTATTTTATTTTATAGTAAGCTACAACTTACAAAGATATACAAGAAGAAATAAAACAGAACTGCAAAGCTCCAATGTTTTGTATTAGTTTATTAATTTCAATTTGCAGATAAATGAAAAACAGTTGGCTGATATGCCATAAATCCAACATAGACTATAACTATATAGTTCTATGGTACCTTTTAGGCTGTTTTATTTTTATTTCATGTATTAAATCTTTTTTTTACAGCTGCACTAATCACTGATTTTGTAAAGCTCCGACATAATGACATTTTGTTTTAATTAAAATGTGTTTTGTAAAACCTAAAATATTTAAGTAAGACAAAAAAGCGAAAACGGTACAAATCCCTAAGGGGGTACATAATTTACTTAGTTTTTTTTCAGACCTGGACATTTAAGAGTCAGGTCAACACAGGATATTTAAGTAAGACAAAAAAGCGAAAACGGTACAAATCCCTAAGGGGGTACATAATTGACTTTGTTTTTTTCAGACCTGGACATTTAAGAGTCAGGTCAACACAGGACATCTTGCTCAGAAATCTGACATTATGGGTCTGTTAAACTGCGTTATCTTTGCTTGGCTTTTTTTCTGTAGACACAACAGTGGTTCGTAGTTCAGAGTTACGTGACCTAACAACACCCACACATTCTTCTAAAAAGGTACAAAGGCTGAGCTATTTACGCCTCAAGAGTGCAATGTGCTTTGCAAAAAGTTATTATCGAGAGGTTTCTTTGTACCTCCAACTCTAATATCTTTCAGCTGTGCAGGAGTGTGCGGTGAGGTGTAAGAATGGCCAACACAAAAGACGTGAGACGTGTACTCACTCTGTGTTACCAGTGATTTCTTCTTGGATCTGCCTGGACTGAAGGATGCCCTCTCTCTTCTGAAAGACACAAAGGGAGAGAACACTGTATACATGTCATGCATGCTGTGAAGCTGAATATGAGTGGAAAAACAAAAAAAAGAGACAGTGTTCAATGATGAAAATGAAATGTCCAAAATCAAAAAATCAAAGAGTCTTAACATAAAAAGCAGCAGCTTCAGTAAAAATTGTAAAAGAAAAAAGAAATTGCACAATTTAGCAGACACAAAAAATGGCACCAACCTGAACCACCACTACTTGAATAGAAACATGGTCTGGCAATCTTATTGGTGCTCTGAAATGTTGTGACAGCGCCACCAGCAGGTGTAGGATGGCGACTATACTCTTAGCATGAACCGCTGATATGGAAAGAAGAACCACAGGAAAAGAAAGGGTCATATTCAAGCTTGGCAAACAAATTAAAGGGTTAGTTAGGGTTGCAGTGGAGTTTAGTAGAGTAATAGCAATCAGTCAGTATGTTACCTTTCTAGCACAGAGCATTCAGAACTATCTTAGTTTGGAGAGAAAAAGCGAGACATTCTCATAAAGGAACTGAGCTAACAATTATTCACAACATGACTCATTCAAAAGGAAATATTCATAATGATTTTTTTTTATTACAACTGACCACTTTTAAACAGCCCAATTATATTGCTTGACTTTTTGGTGATTAGATTAGGGAAACTATAGTAGACTTACAGCAGTACACAATCAGCAGGGTCTTATTGTAGCAACAAAAAGATCGTTGTGTTAAGAAACTAGCCTCAATGTAAAACATGTGCTCCCTTGTAAGAGGAACAGGGTAAAAAAAAAATACCCCAAAGACAACAGCATTTATCGGTATTCGTGGTTTAACAAAACAGTTGTGTTTAACAAAACTTACTGTACCTGTTGGAGTTTTTTAAGCACTTAACAAACATTAGCATTTGTGATGATAAAGTAGAAAAAAGATTTCTTCCTGGCATGCTTCTTAGTCAATTGCCATAAAGATAGTGTTGCTATGGAGACTTTGTGAGCCCATGATGCCACTATTTGCTGCTGTTATCTTTGTTACCTACATTACCCTTTTCCTGATTGTGTGTGGTGACAGAAAAACATGGATCCTTCCTCAGCCTCTTTTGTTATAGTTCCAGTTGTTACATACTTCTTATTTATTGCTCCTACTGTGGATATGGGTAAGTTAAGGTGAATAGCTATTTTCCTGTAGCAATTGCCTGACTGATGAAGATCTACAGACTTCCATGAGATGTTTTCTTGTCTTTCTCATTTTGGCTACTGCGAATTCACTGTGAATTCAAATCAAATGGTGGGTTTTTCTATGATGTTCAGTATGAGATTATGTTGATGAAACAGGAGATTAATTAGTTAGACTGCTTTTCACGCTTCCTTACCAGGGATGTCAATTTGTGGCGAGCTGTGAACAGGTATTTACCCCGTTACAGATTTCTTTTGTATTTGGCTATTTCAGATGATCACATATTTTAATCAGATGAAAAAAACCTAAGTAAATACAATGTGCAGCTTTCAAATGATAATCTCATTTATAAAGGGGAAAGACCTAAAGAAAAAAAGTTCAAGTTGTTGGAGTGTCCTACTCAAAGTATGAACTTAAATCCAAATTAGATGCTGTGGCATGAACTTCAATGATTTAAAAACCTCCAATCTGGCTGAATTTAAAAAATTGAGCAAAAAGGAGGGGGGCAAAATTCCTCCACAGTGAACTAAAAGACTTACTACCAGTTATGGCAAATGCTTGATGGCAGCTGTTCTCATCAAAGGTTGGTAGGTTTAGGAGGCAATCATTTTTTTCACATAGGGTCAGGTTTGAAAACTGCCTTGTGTGTTTCCTTCGATGAATCTATGTCTGCTATTAAATTGCTGATCTGACAAATAAAAAAAATTAAAATAGAAGATATATGTTAGGGATTTCACACTTGTCACAGCACCTTATGTATAAATGAACAAAACTGAAAACACAATTTGCCCTGTTATAAACATCCTGTTTAGTTTCATGTTGTGAGGTGCAAACAAACAAGCAAGTAGGGTTTATATTCCAGAAAACAATCAAGGGGTCAATTAAGAGTCTAAAGCTTCTGATTGAAGCCAGTGGCATTATTGCATCACAAAGTGAGCGTTAAAAAGGTGTCCTTTACATCGTCCATGCATGTAGGGATCTGGGCGGGGAATGAGGGTGTATCTACAACATCAAATAGTAGATGAAAGGCAAAGAAACAAAACAACATTGATTAGGAGAAAGCTCCTCAAATAAAAGGACGGCGAAATCAATTACATTCCATGTTATTGACCGTGCTCCTTAGCATTTCTGAGTACATCTCAAAACAATAGCTTATCAAGGACACAGCCTCCTACAACTAAGAATGTCAGTATTTTTTTAAATTATAAAAATAATTGCATTTGATATTGCCCTTCTGTGGTGCACTGTTCTCACTTTGTCAATGTTGTTTCTTTTGTCTGTGTTTTCAAGTTTTTAATACCTTCCTCAAACAGAAAATCAGTTCATTATTTTCTTTTGACAAAAGCCAATTATGTACTTTCCCAGGATGTTTATGACAGCATAGCAAACAGGAAAAATTTGGTAAACTTTCCCAGGTGTTTGAAAACAGTTGCATTCATAAAAGTTGTACGGAGGCTCCCGATTGTAAATAGATACTGCTCTGAAACATGTAAAAATTAAGAAAAAAAAGTTTTAGAATGAGAGCTGGCTCTGAAGAGGCTGGGAATATTTATTTATGAAAATAAACATAAAACGTCATATTTGTTCCTTACAGTCAACATTCCAGCGGATGTTCCTGGTGGACAGCTTGAGGGATTCGTTGATGCGCTCTAAAACAGTCTGCAGCTTCTGCTTCTGGGCGATCTCGGATTGGGTCACCTCTGCGACATTCAGTTTCTCACCTTCCAACTTTTCTGTAACACATGTGAATGAGTTAGCAGCCCCCTGGTGAGACTAAAATGGGCTTAAATGAGCACTCACATCATTCAGTTAGTTTGATTTAGTCTGCTTAATCTCACTGATGTCAGGAACAACCAGCAAAAAAAAATGATCCCAGAGGAAAATCCAACCTCACAAAATAGTACAGAGCTTCCAATAATTTTACTTCTGTCCTGAATGAGTCAGATGGCTGATGGACTTTTAAAAAAAAAAGCTATTTTCTGCAACCTATTTAGGCAACAATAGGAGCATGTCAATGGCAAAAATAATGAATTTTGTGATTATAATTTCAAGTTAAGAAGTCCTTCACCAAACTCAACCTCCATTACCTGTTGTTGTTCAACCCCTTCTGGTTGCACTGCAACTCTTCTCCCTTTGCATTGCTGTAGAGTTATTGCTCAATATTGAACGACACCACATATTTTAATTCATTTTATTGATCAAACTCTTTAGAGACAGATAACGAATTAAAAATGTTTCTAAGTAATAAACTTTGCTTTAATATGGGAACATGTGTGTGATTTGGTGCACTAAAATTGTCCAGCCAAATCCTGTGAGGGTTCAAGCTCTCACCAAATAGCTTCTGCAGAACTTGTCCGTCATACAGATCTTCAGTCAGATCCTTCACAATGATCCTCTCCCCAACCAAGACGTCATTTATCCAGTCGATCAACACCTACATCACAGAGAGGAAGGGAAAGATTTGATCACAAGTCTATGATGAAATTAAACATTAAGATTTATTTCATTAAATATTTGATATTAACCCTTAATTAACTTATAGAAGAAATTTAAATGTGGAATGAAATGGGGTTAGTAGGTGGAAAAGCAAGAACAAATTAACTTAAGACAGAAGCTTTCATAAAAGAAAATTAATAGTCTTTGTAATAGAAAGATATATTTTCTAAACCAAAAAGAAAAGTAAATCTGAGCATATCTGAAAAAGACAGAAAGTATGCTATCTACCTCTTTTGTTATATTTTTTTCAAGATTTACTCCCCAGTCAGTTCCCAAAAAATTATCAGAAGAAAAAAACTATATAACATGATCACAGACAATTAAAAAAATGTGATTGGCTTTTAAAAATAAATATTAACTTAATCATTCTACATGTTAAGACTTTCTTCCGATTCCTCTGATAGAACCTAAAACAAGGACAGAAATATGACACTAACAAGTTTATTACAGAGTTTGAATATTCAGACCTTTATGAGATCCTGCAGTTTGCGATCGTTCTTGGAGTTGGGGTCCACCATGGTGCGCACCTCATTCTCCTCTGATGAATGAATACAATTTAAAAGCAAAAAAAGGTAATGAGTTATTAAAAATGTAAAACAGCTTCTCACTTTGTTTAACAAACCATTTTCTCAAATCCCAAAGCTCCAAACATCTTATTTATAGAAATGCACCGATCAAACTTTTGTGGCTGATTTCCTCATCTCTGATTCTTGTTCAGCTTTGACCTGCCCATACCAATATTAGCAGATTCTGATTTCTCCTTAAATACTAAAACATAACAAATAAAACCAGCACTGACAATAGTTTCAAGCCTTTCTGCCATGAGTGTTGATAATTGATTTTCATTAGATGCATCATAAATGCCAGGAAGCAGTCAATGAAACATGGTTTTGGTAATATTTCAAAACAAATTAAATTATTACAGTTCACAAGTAAGACTATTTTAAGCATCTGTTATCAGAGTTTAGGATGATTAGTGTGGTTAGCTTAATCAACAATGAACAGAGTTATATTGTTTATTCCTAAAAGAATGCAGACAATTACTTTAACTCTGAAATTTCCACAAAGCTGCCAACATTTTCAAATCTAGCATCCTTCCATGACAGAAAGAGGTTTAAGGCTTAAAAATACAAAACAGAGAAACTTCTCTGACTTATAAAAGGTTTCGCTCTCTCTCACTTTCCCGCAGCCTGAATGAACATCACAAATTAAAATACAGTTTCTTTTCAAGTAGCTTCATACATCTCTTACTGATACAGCAACATGCTAACTTTGGGTGTTCTTTACTCAATAATGTCCACCCATAAAGCTGTAGGCATATACCTTCAAGTGTAAGAAAAGTTGGACATTGAAAATACCTTTAAAATCACCGCCACTGTTACAAAAATGAGGTTGTTCATAACTAGATAAAACGACAACAAAGAATCTGTCCTAACAGTGTGCGTTTACTAAAGTAATACTATTTGTGACCATAGAGACATGTGACGTCTCGTGAGGGAAAAAGGAAAGGTCTGTCATGCTGTGTGAACCTGCAGTGTAAAGCATGCGCCCGACGTGCAAAACGTGCTTCAGAACAGAGGCAGAACAAGGAGGCAATACGTTGAATATGATTGCGCATGTTCGGGAGCACCACCCATCGTTGTATGCTAAATTCAAGGTAAAGTTAATGCTGTCTTGAAATGAACGAGCGTATTAGCGTCTGACATTATTGAAGTGAGCTTGTTACCTTGGCAGATATGGTAACTACGTTATTTTATCTTTTTTTCATCTCTATCCTTAGTAACTTTTTTTTTTAAACAGAGGCAGATATGGTAACTAGCATGCTAATGATGATTTATCTTAGCATGCTAGTTAATTACCATATCTGCCTCAGTAAAAAAATTTTTACTTAAAAAAAAATACAGACATTTAAAATATACATTTTAGAGGTGTAATCATAATACCGTGAAACCGTGATACTTTTGCCTACGGTTATCATACCGTCAGAATCTCAAACCGGCCCATGTCTAATCTGTATGCTTTAATAATCAGGTCAAAGACTTTATATCCTGACACAAAATATCATCTGTCCAGAGGTTTAGTTCTATGTGTGTGTGCGCGTGTTTCTCTGTGGATTACCTAGCATGGTGTCCTCAGGGTCCAGCTCATAACTTGAAGGACTGAGAGGAAGGTTGATGGCATTTATCCCCTCCTCCTGCAGCTCGGATACTTAAAAAGAAGAGGATACAAAAACAAATCAGACTAATAAACATAAAGTGGATAATAAGCATGATATTAAGAGCGTCTCAATTTTGTTTGTAAACCATAAACACTGCCATGGTTAAATAATTCGCAATGGTTTGTCTGTCTGCTAGTTGGCAGCGTTAACCAAGAAGTTACATTCAATTAAAAGTCAGCCTCAAATGAGGGATTAAAGAGTGATTTTCTCAGCTGAAACATGTAAAATCAAATGGTCACTGTTACCTTTGTTACCCTTTATCTAGAAAAGTAAAAAACATGTAAATGATGAGTTTATGCCTTAATGTGAGTTTTCTTATTGTCCCTGTGCTACTATGGGCCGTGCAGGGAATAGTGAGGGGATGGACAACTGGAGGGACAGAAAATCCAATGGCTAAATTGATAAACAATGGTAACTAATGCCTTCATGGATGATACCCTTATTAAGTAATGGGATAGCAAAGCGGTCCTGAAAGACTTAATCCCATTTCCTAGAGTCATTCCTACCACTCTCTCCATTTCCCTTAGCAATTAATTTAAGAATGAGAAAATCCTACTGGTTTTCTGACTTACATTTATGATATGGGATGGTAGGCTTTGATGTTATTCCCAGATCCCAGTTCTGACTTCACGAAATATAGCAGAAGAAGCATCCAGCACTTATTCTCATGCTGTGCCGTCTCTGCATTCGGGGCCAGTGGGGCCTGGCCCCACCAGATGTCACCTAGGAGCTTTGTGCATGCTTAAATTAATCAGCAGAACTGCATCGTCCTTTATGGAGTAATATTATATAAAGACTGATTCTGTTATAAATATTTGTATATAACTATCTAGTCTTTGCCAGAATACTGACAAGCTCAGTAGGCTAAAACCTCTTGAGGCACCGGAGATTGGGACCAGCCCATTAACATTTGTTTAAATGATGAACATCTGAAATCACATTGCGCATGCCCAACGTGCGCTCAGTAGACATCCGTGGGGCATAAATGCCATGGACCCCAAAGCTGAGATCCTGCTATCAAACCAACAGGCTCCAAACCGCGAGGATGTGAGGCGCCCCATTTCGCCAAATGCGAAAGTTGGTCGTGCAAAACTCTATTACTTTTATCTACTATTAAAATATTGGACTAGCGCACATCACGTTTAGGTTCTGTCAGATAGAAGTGTGCATCTATCTACTTCATTCCTTTTGTTGTCTTGGTAGCTAGCAAGGATAACCATATATATCGATTTATCGAATTTTTCTGTTTATGAAGATTACATTTTTAGAAAATCGAGAAAATCAAGAAAGAAAAAAAAAAAATCACCAATGCACCTCTTGGGTTTCAATAGTTCAAAGTGATGTCAGCCCACCAAACACCAAAGTCCTTCCATTTTGTTTTATGGTGTGTATTTATTTGAAATTTGAATTCAGGTCAAATCCAACAAGGGATAAAATAAAAGCAAGTTTAAAAAAATATGGTCTGTCATTTGCAATTTCGTTTAAAGTACAGAAAGGGAGAAGAACATCTACTCATATCAGAAATTCAATTTGGCAAGAAAAAAAAAATTGGATTTTACTTTTAATCCATATTGCCTACTCCTAAACTCCTTAAATTTTTTCGAAACTTTTGTATAATGTCCGATGACATGTTCAACTTTGAAAATGAATCAAAAATAACCTTCTGATATCTTCAAATTTTACCAGATAACGTTAAATATAGACAAAAATAGCAATTTGCTTTATATCGTGATATATATAGATATTGACTGATGTGAAAAATATTATTGTGGTCGAATTTTTTTTCCATATCGCCCAGCCCTTGGCTCTTGAACAATGAGAGATTAAACATTTGGATGTCACCAGACAGTGGATTTTAACATCATTCAAAAACTTTGAAAGATTAATATAGATTTAAAGGTGATTACTCTGAAGATTATAGAGTGATTGAAAAGTTAGCCCAGATGAATTATCTGGATTTTTTTTGTTAAATAAATTAAAAACACTGGTGAGTGACATTTGTACAAAAATAAAGGTTACATGTTCATTTATATAAAATGGTGTTTGTAGTGTGTAGGTTTGAGCTATTTTATGTGGTTCATTTAATATTGATCAGTTAGATTGCATGCATCACAGAAGAATTAGTTGCTGCCAATAGCTGTTGAGTTGTTGTGCCCCACCTAATTTATCACGCTAGAGACGCCACTGATTCCCTGTCTGTCACCTGCTTTAGTTTATACTGAGCTTGGGGGAACGAGGGTGTGGTCAAATTATTCTCGACTACAGTTTCCCTTTGTTAAGTGTCTGTTTAAAGCAAAAATCAATATTGAACTATTAATCTTCTTGACCGGTGGGGGCTATTACAGCTACTTTGAACTTACCTTGTAAGTAGCTGATACTAAAATCTCCTGTAAGTAACACTAAAGAAAACTGAAGTATCACCAGTGGTACTTTTACCACTGTTTGAGAACAATAGAATTAGGGAAAAAAGTTCAGAAATAAAAATATTTTCCCCTACTTTATTTTTCTACACTCACCAAGAGTTTGAAAATTCAATACAAATCTATACTTCTATCCAGAAATTTAATCTATCCAGAAAAAAAATGCTTCAAACACATTTGGGACAATTACAGAGAAAACTGCTCCTTCGGGCAAAAATTCAGATGAGTTTTTACTTTCTCTCGAGGACTTCAGCGTCAGTTTGGATAACTCCCTAAACGTTTCCTCGATTCCATAAACAACCTTCAGCAGCAGCGCTCCACTGACAGCCACTTGACATCAGACAAACAGAGTAAGCCTGCTTCCTGCTTCTCAGCGTGCTCTACAGAAGCCCAGCACGCCTTTCTTCTCTGTGTGTCGGATACCTTAGGAGATTTGATCGGGGCAGATCTATTTCTGCTCTATGTGTGTGTGTTGGGAGCATGAAGTGAACATCCTGTGAATTTCTCTGCCCTCATTGGAACAACATCCTCCCAATCAACACCACCCACGAGCGATTGCATGCACCCCGCATGTCTGCATGAGCACACACATCACATCATACAGAGGGGTATGCGAATTTTCTTGCAGTGATGGGTACCTAATCCGGTTTGTCTTCCAAATTACCACCTTAGACACCAGATATCAACATGATAATGCTCAACCAGATAGCCTATTTAAATGTCTTAAAATACAACGCAACCCCTTTTTATTTCTTGGTAACTTGCTCGTGTCTTAAAACAAAGACAGGTTTTGACACAGATACATTTAAGAAAGCTTAAATATTATTTCCTGCTGGTGCCAAACAGCATTGAGCTGGATGTCACGTTATTATTCAATCCTAAAGGCAAACAAAAAACCCAAACTAAAGCATCATTTCAGTGTGCAAAAAACATGATAGAAACATGACAGGAGCCAAAAAAAGGAAGAGGAAAAAAAAGTCAACTTTATGCTGAGTGGGTCAGACAATTTCAATTTTAAAAGGGGTGAAATTGCAGCATTTACTTTTTCTATAATATATTATTGTAACTGCATATTTTAGTTTCTCTGACTTTTTCCTCACTCAGTGATTCAATGTTTATAGTTTGCCGCCCGTTATTTAAAGCTGTGATTTAAACGCTTATGTTTGTTTCTACAACGGGTCTTCCATTTGGCATCAATTAACTGAATAAAATCAAATGTTTAAAAAGACTGAAAGAAAGACCGACCCGTGGCCCCTGAAAAAGGATCCTAAAAAAACATAGCAGTTCAGTGATAATCAATCAATCGATTGCTTCAACATCAGATTTCACTGAAACCTATTATTAGTGGCCTTCCAGGTATTTACCCATCGCCCAGGACGCCCCAATATCTGCCATTGTTTCACAGTTAAACCTTCTGCCCAGTTATTTACTCCCTGTGTTCAGTCCCCCACCAGGTAACCATGAAGTAGTAAAGCCGTGAACATGGAAATCAGTTCAGTGTGCTCTATTTACCCACTACAATATTTGAAACAAGCAAATCGGATGTTGAGTTAGTAGACACTCAATGGCTACTTTAGTAGGTACACCTGCTGAATTGCTTGTTAAACTAACCACATGGCGACAGCTCTACGCATTTAGGCATCTGGATGTAGTGAGGATGACTTGCCTAATTTTAAAATGAGCTTCAGGATGAGGAATGCAGGGTATTTAAGTAACTTTGAACATGGCATGGTTGTTGGTGCCAGATGAGTTGTGCTGATGTCAGAGGCTGATGGCCAATGCAGTCTTTCACTCAAAAACATCTCTTGGGTTTCTGGTGAGCAGCAGCTGTTTAGATGAAAATGCCTCGTTCATATCGGAGGTCAGAGAACAGGCAGACCGGTTTCAGATGACAGAAAAACGGCAGTAGCTCAAATAAACAGATGTTACAACCAAAGGATGTAGAATAAATATTCTGATTGTACAAGGTTGAACCCTGAAGAAGATAGACCGGAGTAGCAGAGGACCACAGTCCCTGCTGTTGGCCATAAACAGGAAACTAAGGCTACATTTCACACAGGTTCATCATCACTGGACAATAACAGATTGGAAAACTGCCTGAAGCTTGTTTTAACAGTTCTGGCTAGTGGTATTACTGTAATGGTGCGGCAAATATTTTCTTGTCACACACTGGGCCCCTCTCAGTTCCAGTTAAGTATGGTTTAGCCCACCTAAGTATTGTTGCTAATTATGTGGACTCTTGCCCAATGGCTGCTTCCAGCAGGATAACGCACAATCTCTCAAACCTTAAATCATCTCAAACTGGTTTCTTGAACATCGCCGAGATCACCGTACCAAAGTAGCCTCCACAGTCACTACATCTCAATCCAAAAGAGCACCGTTTGGACGTGGTGAAGCCGAAAATTCCCATCATGGATGTGCAGCCGAGAAATCTGCAGCTATGTGATGCTATTATATGAATATGAATCAAAATCTCTGGAACGGTTCCGGCATCTTGTTGCCATGAAGAATTAGATCTGAAGGCATGGGGTTGTCCAAATCAATACCGGCAAGCTAATAATGTGGCCAGTTTCCACATTTTCCAACCTAACCCCGATGAAGGTAGATTTTTAAGGCAATTTTTTGGAATGTATTCATTTGAGGAAATATAATTTCAATTTAGATATCTAAAGGTTGGTCACAGAAATAAATAAATAAAGGTATGTTTGGTTTTCTGGTAGATACCAATAGATACAAGTTTCCATATTTTTTTAAACTATTCTTTAAAACAAATCTGAAATGTCTGCAAAGGCCTTGTTTGCAAAAACAATTTTTTTGCGAAGGCCACACTGAAGATCAGACAGAAATGATCACCAAACTAACTTCTTTTGGTCATGTAAAAGCCGTATTTTTATGAATAGATGTAGTTTTAGGAGCTGCACTGCAGTGACGTAAAAAAAAAAAAAGAATTATCTCCAACTCTCAGCAGATGAAAAAAAATTTCTTTAAAAAAAAAAATCACACTCACATGGTGTTCTGGTTGCAGAGCAATAACACTGTACCAATTAGCAGTCTTTCTGTTACATTACACTTGTCCACAAGGATTTTTTTCCCAATCAGCTCTAGAGTTGCAAAATGAATCTGTCAACCTTTTTAAAGACAAAAAGTGAATGCATTGTGCAGATTTAATTCCAATCCCGACTGAAAGGAATTGAAATGCACCCGGAGCGTCCTTGGCTTGTAAAGCTCCTCCCTCTTTGCTCCAGCATAAAACAAAAAGCATCCATCAAGCTGCTCGAATAAAGATTACAATAAAAAAAAAGCTACATGTGTCCCCTACAATGGTAAACGCTGAAATATAGCATGCTGAGTGATGTTGTGTCCTACCTGGAGGGCAGAACGCTCCACAGCCCATGTCTCTGTTTCAAGCATCCTCTCCTTGCTACCAGGACCAGTTCTCTCCCCTGCAGCTCATTGTCTGAAATCGACTCTGGTTTAACATCGAAACCCAGAAATAAGTTTGACATTTGCTCAATATTCAACAAGGATACAGAATTGTGTGTTTCTTCTTCAGATTTATGAGTTGTCCTTTCAGTTTGCACCAGCATTCAATGCATAAGGCTGCACTCATGCTCTGAAAGCCTGCTGACCTTCTCTTCTTTCATATCATCCAGTCCCAGTCGTACAGTTTCCCTCCTGTTTCTCATCTTCTACCTCCCCTCTAACATATTCCTTTTTTTCTGCTTTCATCCAGTCATTACTGCCGGTTGCAGCCGGCAGCCCCTCTATCCGAGGCGCACTCACTGCCATAAACGTCGCACGGACTTAAATTTATTCAACCATCAGCACAAGAGAGAACGGCCCACATTTCCCATCAAATCATTGGAACACTTTGCAGACATCCCACACGCTGCTCTGTGCCTATTTACAAGTGTGTGTGTGTGTGTGTGTGTGTGTGTGTGTGTGTGTGTGTGTGTGTGTGTGTGTGTGTGTGTGTGTGTGTGTGTGTGTGTGTGTGTGTGTGTGTGTGTGTGTAGTGAATATGAACGAGCTGGAATATAATGTGATTGCATGAATGACCAATGAAAAAAAGGCAAGATAAATACTGGGCTCAGCTGTGCAACAGTATCCTGACTGACAAAAAGTAATAATCCAACTGAAGGAGACCTTTTTCCATTGAGTGATAAAACCTTCAGCGGTGAGTGACATCTGAACACAGCTGTACTTTCAAAGCAGCACTCCATAAGAAAGGAAATAAAAACGAAGTTTATGGACTGCTACAAATACAGGTGAAGCAAACTAAAACATCCACAAGCACAAGAGTAGCTCATCACCATGTACACCAGAGATGCAGCTGTGAATCTGGATCTCACCACTGAAATATGACGTTGCTGTAAAGGAAGCAAATGTGCATGATGTACAACTCTCAACAGGCCTCAAGTACGGTAGTTAAGTAGAGGCCACATCTCTTCAGGCTGCAATGCTTTCAACAATAGAAAAGGTGATATACTTAAAAGTTGATGGTCACAGATGTTTTCCCTCCATCCTAAATGAACTTGAGCTATTTGGGAAAGAAGGATGGTCAGGAATGTCAGTCTCTAAGACAAAAGGCTTGCAGCCGAAAGATGCGTTCTAAGCGTAATTTTTTCTTTTAGGAAAAAGAAACAAAGTGACACGCTTCCTCACAGTTACGTGCTGCGTTGTGCTCGTCTCCCATCACATCGGATCGCTATAAAATGCATTGAAATTTGTGGTTGCTACCTGAAGAAATGTGAAAAAGGTCCCAGTGTTATGATTGCCCACTTTTGCAAGCACCGTACACTGCAAATGTCATTGAAAGACATCACATCATTACTTGAAATTTAGACATGTGGGTTGTTTTTGGGGTGGGGGAAGGGTTATATTTATCTAACTAGCTTTTCTGTCTCCGCTGAAGAAAAGCATCCCCACAGCATTATGCTGCCACCACCATGTTTCACAAACAGGGCGGCATATTTATGGCGATCTGGAGAAACACGGCAATATACATCGCAAATGTATCATTATTGTAATTTCAGTGTTTGCAATATTTATATCACAAAGGACTGTTTAGAGTGCAATAATTCCTATATTACAAGAGTTCTTAACTTGGGTCTTACTGCTATTGTAATATTTAGCCAGTTGGACATAGTCTCTCAGTAGTAGATGCTCACACCGGACATACTGTAAATGACATTATTCGAAATTAAAAACGTCACAAAGTGATGAAAGTACAGATAATAGAGGAAACAAGAAAGTAGTTGAATACCAGCTTATAGTTATAAACTACTTTGCATTGGCTTAAAAATCCCAACTAAAAACACTGAAGTTGTAAGGTGATAAACTGTGGAAAAGTTCCCTGGGAAGAAATGTCCTTCTGCTTTTGAAAAACCAGGCCAGTGAAATCCAGCAGGATTAGGGATTTATCCAGGCAACTACAAACACACACCCCAGTCTTAGGTGGCTCATAGCAATGGGATATAATGTTTAAAAACAAAGACAGCTTCTTAGTTATTTTTTGTTCTTCAAGGTGTCCTCTTGGAAAAACTGTGTTTTTCTTTTTTTAAAACTAGAGCATTTACAAGAAATAATTAAAAAAAAGAATCTAAACTTAGGTAAATAAGTCGTCGATGGGGTAATATGAAATTTACAGGACATGAACCAAGTAATACAGAGTAGAGAGGATTTTTAACAGCACATCAAAACCAAATTTGATATATTTTGTAGACAGAAAAATTATACATGTAACCATACATTAGAAGACTTAACATACAGACAGGGAGACGATTACGTAAATAAAATATGGACGCTTCTGTAAGTTGGGATCATTTTTAGTGTAAACACCCACTTTTAGATGAACGCCAAGATGCAGATTTTTGATCATTATAAGAGGCATTTATAAAAGGAGAGGTGGTGTGGAGTTGCTGGCCTCAGCCTGCAGTAGTAGTGAGACGGGCCTGTGTTTACTCATGCCTCATTCCTCACATATTACAGTAATGGAGGATTTACAACCATACATGGGCACAGACATAGCCTCCGGCTATAAAAACAAGCACAAGACGCTACAGGTAGTATTTTCAAGTGTTTCAACTCAGTTGATCCCCAAATTAAAGTGTGCTAAAAGTGTTGGGTAATATCTGTAAACTTTATTACGTAGTAGCCATTAGTTTTTTGAAGGTTTAAACTGCGAGACTCGCCATTTTTTTGTTGCAAAACATATCAACGTTTCTCTTTTGCAAACTGGGTTGTTAAAACACGCAGGTCGTGTTAAAGCTAATAGTTTTTTTGTTTCTGCTAAATGTTTACCTTCTTTAGCTTTTTTCCTTCTCGCCAAAGTTCCACCAAGTTTTCCCAGAAAAGAGTCATCTTTCTTTCTGGAGGACGGAGACTTGGGCGTCGGGGATTTCGGGGAAGACGGAGACTTCTGAGGCGAAGAAGCCATCGTCGAGACGAGAGATCAATCTGACACAGTTGACAAGAGGACTGTCCGAGTTGACGTGGAAATTAAAGTTGAGTAGAAAGTCTGGTGATAAAAAAAAATAAAAAATCAGCGTCCCCTCCCTAAAGCGGAAACGGAATTCCAGACATTTTCACCAGAGGTTGGCTGGAGTAGAAGGCACCTCCTCTTCCCTGGGAGGGAGGCTGCTTGTTGCCGGAGGAGAGTGACAGCAACCCCCCGAAACAGGGAACAAACAAAAAGAAGGAAGACATAACAGAAAATCAGAAAGGGTTAAATAAATCAAAAAAGAAGTTTTCTTGTTTAGAATGAAAAAGGTAAAATGGTAATAAAGCCTTTTTTTATTTTACAAGTATTCAACTAATTTAAACATGTGACTTACATTTTTACAAGAAATGAATGTGAAAACAAAAGGAACTTCTGGACTTTTGAGTTACTCCCACAGTTGTTACGCAGTTAAAAAAACATCACATTTCTGGATACTTGGATACCACTGTTACTGAATAAAAATGGTTCAAACAGAAAATGCATGTCAAACACCTACAGTTAATGTTGTAGTGTGACTTCTTGTTTGTACACAAGCTTTGTTGTTCCAATACTATTTTATATCTGAAAAGTCTGTTCTACCATTTAGGGGTCAAGTGAATTCACAGTAGGCCTATAGATTGTCTCTGGTATGTTTTTTTCCATGTTTTATGATGAAATAACTTTCTTCTTGTTCAATTTAGAATCATGTTATTCATTAACTATATTTTTTTCATTCTAAGCTTTAAAATACCAGAATTTGCACACAAATTTATATTTTGTCTGCTTAATCACTTTATTTTCAAATAGTAAATCGGCTGTTCTGATCATCTGCTCAGTACTTGAGTAGCCTTTTTAAGCTTTTATATATATATATATATATATATATATGTGTGTATGTATTTTGTCTTACTTGAGTAATTTCTTGGACGGTTACTTTTTACTTTTACCTGAATAACGAGACGCTGAGGTAGCGCTATCTTTCTTGAGTGCAGTTTTTGGGTACTCTACCCACATCTGATCCTCGTACTGAGTTAAAGGCAACCGACAGTTGAAAAATGCTCGATATAATGTAAGCTTCAGGATTGTCCTTAGTGGAGCCAAGTGCAGGTGGTCAACTTATCTTATCACCTTTGAGGAAACGTGATTTGGAAGCAGAACAGACAGATTTTGGGGAACTTGGCCATTTAGAGTTTTAAAGGTCAGCGGTTCTCAATCCAGGTCCTCAGAACCCACTGTCCTGCGTGTTTTAGGTGTTACATTGCTGCCAAACACCTTACTTAAATAAATGGGTGATTAACAGGCTTCTGTAACCCTTGATGACATGTTGAGGAGGTAATGCAATAATTTCAACCAAATGTGCTAGTAGGGAGACCGGGGATAGTTGTAACATGGGTCAGTTGTAACACTTCCAATTTCTCCAGTCAGGGCTAAGTTTCTAATCATGTGATTAATTCTGCACATACTCAATTCAGTTCTTATGTCACAAATGAAAAATTAGCACCTTGTGGCAAACACAAACAATTTAAGAAGAAATATGTAATTTTTCAGCCAAAAAGTAAGTTTTTCAACTTCATTTCATTTTCAAATAGCCTCGTTTTCTTTGCAGTTAGACTAATCTAACTTATATTATTCTTATGTGTATAGGGATTTATTCAATGCATGTCTTAACTGCTAATCTTTTAGCCGTTAGCTCAGTGTTTCTCAGACTATGGGGCGAGCCCCACTAGTGGGGCGCAGAGGTATTGCAGGTGGGGCGTGACAACGGGATTTAAATAGTTTTTCCCCCCTAGATTCTGTTGTGAATGGTTCACTGCACTGTAAATTAAATCAACCAGCTCCCCCCTCTCACAAAATTAAACACACTCAAATAAATTAGCAATTGTGATAATCATTGTAAAAAGAACCGGGACCTGGAACATCGGACTAGGAGTTTGACATTGGAATATATTGCAGCAGAACAAAACAAGCTGAAGTAGCCGCATTATCAGAGATTCCATCTACAAAATATACAAATATCTAAAAAGATCAGGGAACGTTTCAGAGTCAGAGAAGTCACACGGTCAACCACGGAGGAAATACAGGGATGAGTATCTTGCTCTTTTTTCATTTTTTCATTTAATTTTGTATTTTTGAAAGCTTTGCATTTGTGATAAAACTACAACTTTTATTTTCTCCAACTGTGAGCTGAAGTTCTACATGTAGCAACTACTGACAGCATATACTTAAAAACTTGTAGACCAACTCGGCTATTTAAATAAATAAAACACTTTAAAAATCAGGCGTGGTCACCATTCTGTTGGGGCGATAAAAGCATGGGGGGCTTGTGTATGCTCTTTTGTCCAAAGTGGGGAATGATAAAAAAGTTTGAGAAACACTGCGTTAGCTGTAGTGTAAGCTAATTCATGACTATATGAGTCTGGGTCAGTTGTAACACAAATAGTTGGGGTAAGTTGTAACAGCCATGCTAATGTTACAACTTACCCCACTATTACTTTAACTTATATTTTAATGTTTTGTGTTGTTGTATGCCTAGGTTTGGGAAGAGAAAGAATGACTGAGGGGTGCCTCTCAGTAT
The DNA here is from genome assembly GCA_963556495.2 of Valencia hispanica. Classification (NCBI taxonomy): domain Eukaryota; kingdom Metazoa; phylum Chordata; class Actinopteri; order Cyprinodontiformes; family Valenciidae; genus Valencia; species Valencia hispanica. Next base: position 32,857,741 of record OY747706.1, read on the forward strand.
TTTGGAGAGGCCATCAAATGATCTAAAACAGGGAAAATCAAACAAATCTGTGGCAAAATTATATGGCATTTGCCATGTCACATTACACTGATTTTGCAAAGAGAGGAAGAAGCTGGAAGAGCAGGGGTCCAGGGAACTTCCACATGTAGGATAGCATAGTGGAAAGAAAGTCCACTATGGTAAGGCGACATCTGTCACCACTGTGATTCTGATGGCGATTAAAAACTTGACACAAGGACACAGCTCAGTTGATGAAGCTGGTGCACAGCTAATTTTTTTGTTCAACTTCATTATGTTCAAATGTTAGTTCAACAGTTGTAGATTACAATCTCCACTGAGCCCATGAGGCCAAATTCAAGGAATGCAAACCAAAATTAATTAAATATTCGGTTGGAGAAATGTCCAAACCTTGCGTTTTTTTTTTGTTGAGCTATATTCAAAAGCTATAATTCTGCACCTTGTCACTCATGTACACACACACGAACATGCGCACGCACACACACACCGCTACAAATATTGTTATAAGTGCATTCGGGTCTTGGAAAAAAAAAGTTTAAATGTTAAGATTTTGTCCATTCCTTTATTTCATAGTGTTACATTTCACCCCAGGGTGTGTTACAACTAACCCAGACTATGGGGTTAGTTGTAACATTTGACTCTTTGTGTTTGAGACCATACCACACAATTATTGTGTTGCAGAGAAGATAGCTGTGCTATTTAATAGCAGAGACACTTACATTTTGGATTTCCTAACTTAAAAGAGCTCCAAGCTACAGACAAATGTTACAACCATCCCCGGTCTCCCTAAAGATGCATAAAACATGAAGGATAGATCACCCTGAAGTTCAGAACAGAACCAATGGAATAAGTATTTTAATATCTATTCTCCAGGAGCTATTGAAAAGAGACCAGAATAAGTGTTACATGCGAATATCTGCATGTTCCAGTCAAGACGGGCTGCTCGATTTTGCGCCACCTGTAGACCAGATAGGGAGGTGTAACATTACAAGACAAGTAACAAAAAACAAGTGAATTTTCACAAGTTCAAGCAATCAGCCTTTACCGGAAAACCTTTTTTTTTGGCAGAACTGACTAGTTTCTGAAAAAAGTGGCTCAATAGTTTAAGTATTATCACAAGTCAAATCCTTATTGCAACATTCACTAAACACGTTTGCAGGTTTTCCCGATATTGTGCCGCCCTCATTTGTATGGGATAATATAACCAACTTATTTTGCAAGATGAGCCTTTATCCATCCATTCCTCCACTGCCTTCTTTTTATCCTACATCAGGTCTTGAATACAACAGGTTCAGGAGGTAACCCAGTGATCCCTCTCCCTTGCGACATTCTGAAAGATCCTTTCGGGGGATCTAAGGTGTTCTTAGGCATATATAATCCACCTAGTGAGTTATGGGTCTGCTCAAGGATGCCCTTCACAGGAAACAGGGCAAGCAGCCTCTAAAAAGGAGGCGTCCCAATCAGATGTCCAAACCACATCAATTGACATCTTTTGATAGAGAAGAACAGCAGCTCCACTCTTTTTGTACATGTATGGCAAAAGAATGGTCTAAATGGCAATCAAAAACATACCACCCCCCCCCCCCCCACTGATCCACAGCAAAACTGCCACAGAAATAGAGTGAGCCATTACAACATACAAAATGTCTTTTTATTGAAGAAATATCACCCATTTGACCCACTCAAAACAAAGAAACCTGGCACACAATTTAATGTAATTTTCCATAACAGCAATCAAATGCTACTTATTTATTTCACAACACATGCAAAACATTTGTTCAAAAAAAGGGAAATACCAGTATCACAACTATACTTCCAGGACTAATAGTGTAAACACATCATTCATCTTCCTATGTGGAGAAAAGCCTGATGTAGACCTGAAGCTCTTTAACAGTGTAATAAAGCCATTGACTAACAAAAGTCAGTGGCAGTAGAACCAAAAGGTAAAATTCCCTGAATGGAAAAGGAGGAACAGTGATTATCTAAATTTAAGGCACACGTGCTCCCTCTGCAAAGCTGGTGAGTGGATTCTCATGTAGAGGATGGTGAGACAGTTTCAGCCAGTAGAGTATTGGTTTCAAACCCTGAGCCTTAGAGCTGCAGGGAGGAATCCTACTTCTTGTGTGATTGTTAGGGTGCAAATATTATTATTCTTTTCTTACAGAGTTCAAGCACAAATGGAAAACAGGATCAAGTTTGCACAAGAAATTACAGTCAGATGCACAGCTGCACACAAAGTGACCAACAGTGATTTGCACACAAGGCATTTTCTGGATTTAAAAATATTTACACTGTGCACAAAGTTTAAAGAAACTCAAAAGTGTCAAGTCTCATACTCTTCAGTGAAGTTATACAGTTAAAGTTGGTCTATTACAGCAAGATCAGTCTCAAGGCAGCAAATCAACCTTAAGCTGTCAGACTTTTAGGCAGCCACATTATTAGAAGTCACTGAGTTTATTGTACATCTACCTTTAGATCATAAATATAAAACAGCCTCATTAGCAGATATGTTCGTAAGTTGAATGTTGTTCCTCATTAAACTCTAAATTAAGCATACCAACACAATAAAATTAAGCTTTCTTAGGGTGAATAGAGAATTCAGCAGTCAAAACATTTGTATCTACACCACATCAGATTTTAACCTTAAAAATAGGGTAGGTACAAATTAGAAATTCACATGGTTTTACTCAACATCATCAACGACCAGTCATCATTCAAGCTTCTCCTGGCTCCAGATGTTGCTTCCTTGAGCCCAGTGAAACTCGTAGCCCCTGGAAAACATCAGGCTTTCCAGGTCCTTGTCCTCTGCCATCTCCTTCAACCTCTGCTCATCCAATATGGAGACTAGCATATCCCGTTTCTCCACCGTCCTCATGATCTCAGCCAGGATCTCCATCTCCTCTTGCAGCTCCGAGGCACTCTTGTTTGTATCTAAAAGAACATAAATAAATACAGAGGAGAACAATTAAGTATATGCTCCTTGTGCGTGACTATAATGCTATCGGATCAGATGCTTACCTTCAATTACCATTCGGCGTCTTAGATCTTGCTGCAGCCGACTTTGTGTGTCTTCTAGCGCAAGCCCCTGGGCACTAAGATGCAAGAGTCATAGATCTTTAATGGTGAGATTTATCAAATGTACAGTATATTTATGCAAGTAGTCTTTATACTGCCACTTACAAGATCATGAGTTCCGACTCGTAGCGCACCAATCTATTCTTTTCCAGAACAAGCTGAAACCATGCTTGATAGAGCTGGGCTTCATCGCGGTTGTCTGTCTGATGAGTATCTGTGAGTGGAGACATTTAAGATGAAACAAAGTAAGAAAGGGATAGGGTTGGGTATCGAACCAAATTTCAAGAATCGATTCGATTCAGATTCTCATGATTTAAAATCAGTTATCGCGATCCAATCCAATCTGTTCCAATTCGTCATGTGTGCTATTATAAAAGTTTTTTTGAGCTGTTACCTTAATTGCATGACTGTATTTCAATGACACAACAGTGGATGGGGTTACAGTTCGGCATGGGAAACTGTAAGCCTTAAAATGCCCATCTGGAATTTCCCCCCTTATTTTTACTGTAAAAAGGACAAACAATGCTAAACGAATAAATCGATCTTCGGACGTACAAATCGATCTTTACGAATTTTTCTAAGAATCGATCTAGAATAAGAGAATATATCTTTTTCAACACACTAGAAAGGGAGAGGATTTGGAGTTGTGCGAGTGACTTTTATATCAGCCCTGAAAGGCCATTGCTGGAGGAAATACATCAGACTTTGACCACTCACAAACACAACCCTGACAGAACTCAATTGAAACACAAAGCTCTCTACTGTGAAAAGATGAATCAACAATGAAGACTCAGTGTCTGCTGTGAGTAAAACCATTAACCAAGTTGAGGCTTTTAACCAGGCAGACATTGCAAGAGAATGTTTCCTTATAAACAGTCTGAGGAGGACTGTGGAGGGAATGCAATTACAGAGAACAGCAAAGTTTTGTTTGGAATCCCTGTTTTAAGATGCTACAGCTTAAAGTTTTCAGGGTCTAAAAAAAACTTTAGGGAACTAATCTGAATCTTTGTACAAGTACCGTACCTTCTCCTCTGATGATCTTCTCTATTCTCACTCCTCTTTCCTCTAGATCCCGCTGTTTCTCTTCCACCTCCTCCAACTGTCTCTGGATTATCTGCACAATTAAAAAAACGCCACGTCATGCAAAAAATTAGATTTATAGCAACATAAAATGTGAAATTGGCTGTAAAATGTCCAATGATCTAGTTCAGGTGGCACGCTGCCCACTAATAGCCTGGATTTAAATACATATGCCTTGATATTCTACAATTCAGATAACACATTAAGGAGAGCATTTCTATGGTAAGATTTCTTTGTAAAACAAAAAATGAGCTACAATGATCTAATAAGAATGACCAAGAAATAGGGAAGGGTAAAGGCAATTATTTTACCATTTGTCATTATCATGGGAAAAAAGTAATAAGAGCTCAGATTTATCAGGACAACAATAAACTCTACATCGACGTTTGCAAAAACCCAAAACTTGCGGAATGGTTGGAATTGTTACTTTTGCTGTTTGAACCACCTTTCTTTCCAGTGCGGGTTTCATAAGAGCATCAAACAAATTAATATATTTGAAAATATGGCTTTATGCAATTTCTTGGTTAGGCAGTTGCACTACTTTATGTAACTGGTGTATTAAAGAAGGCTATTTGACAGGTAAGTTTTGCTTTGAGAGAAACAGTGGACCCTCGCATATTTTCAGAAAGGGCAGCTTGGCCCAATTCTGCTTGACACGCCATTGGCCTGCGTTCATAAAGCAGCAAATCCAAGAGCACCATTCATTTTCCTTGGGGCTGATTGGTTGAATGCCTAAGAGCGGAGATAAGGAAGGTTGAAGATGTTAGCTTTATTGTTTCTAAAGTTTCCAGTGTTCGTATTAATGTATTTTCTCTCTCTCTCATCTCCATATTAAGGATTTTTTTTATTTTTATGAATTGCTGTGGGTTTTATTTTCTGATGTTGTGGACATGGAGACGGAAAATAAAAGGGAAGAAAGAAAGAAGATGAAGAAGAGAGGTAGGAAACAAAAAGTAAAGAGAGAGTGTGAGTTGAAAATACAAGAGAGGAAGGGGAACAAAGAAAACACAGGAAAACATTGAAGTCTGCCTCCATACCCACAGGACGGCAGAGAGGGGAAAAACAAACCAAAAACGAAAAAGGAACATTGACAAAACAAACCAAACATTGTGAACTAAGAACTACATAACCTCATCACACAAAAATGGATATAAAAATACAACAACAATGTCACTGAAAAGCTCATGGTACCGATTAACCAAGAACTAGTAATGATAACTTCAGCCCAAGAATATATCTGTAAACACCAGTGACCCCACACCTGTGTGTGTGTGTGAGAATGCTGGTGCATATACGGTTTCTCCATAAGAGTGTTCGATAGCTGGTGTGAGCAGCCATCAATCGGTCTCCCAGGAATCGATGCAGACATGAAGGAGATCGGAGCCAAGACATCCAAAGGACCCCCAGAGCCCCAGACGGACCACCGTGGGGCCAACCGCATCCCCATAGAGGGGAGCAGAGGAGAACCCCAGGGGAATGTCCAGCGGCTACTATGCAGGGGCCCGGGGGGCAGCAGTGACGAGCCCACGGGCCCAGCAGGCAACCGGCCGCGCCAGGGCGGGCCGGTCCATGGACCCAGGCCAATTCCCACCGCCAACATCCAAGCGCCCCACCCCTGCCCCACGTCGGGGAGCCCCACCGATAGCAGCAGCGGACGGACTGCATCCCCAGGCCAAGCTCAGCCAGCACCTGGACACCAAGTTGTACCAGCTCCTGAGTCCTGATCCTGTGCAATGCAGAGCGCTGAGACCAGACATCCAACAAAGGCCAGGGCCAGTCCAACCCGCCAATGAACAGACCACGCATGAGGCGCACAGAACAGGTGATCGAATGAGCAGACACACTGGATCCTTATCCCGCCGGGCCACCAAACAGGCACCACCCAACAATCCCAAACCTGGCACCCCCAAAAGAGGTGCCCCAACTAACAAAAGGAAAACGTGAGCCCAGCACATCGGCCGACCGACACACCGGTCCACCCAGGCTCAGTAAGGCACGCACCATGTCCGAACCAGATTGACCATCAACGCACCAGCGGGCCGGGGCATCAGTAACTGGCAGAAAGTGACGGAGTGGAAATAGGCCCCCCATTAGATGTAAGGCCGGAGGTGCGCCAGGCGAGAGGGCAGCCCAAGACCCAACCTGAGAGGCAGACAAAGACATACAAACACAGTCATACATTCCCTCCTTCTTAAGCACATACACTCTCACCTGCACACCAAGACACACAAGAAAGGATGCTGTACACTCACTCAAACTCCCCATACACACTCTACTCCCAGGTCCAGGTACCAATACCCCAGCAGAGCAACCAGCCCCCTGACCAAGGAGGTGGTCCCCATACCCTCTAGGATGGAGACAAGCAGACCACCAAAACCCATACAGTAATGAAGCAACCCACCAGCCCAGACCCTGACCAGACCTAAACTCCTGATTACCAATAACGAACAGGGATGTGGAAAGACCCCTACCCTCCCTCCTCCCGCTCGAGTATGATGTTGATGCGTTTTGTTATAATATGCATTTAAAACAGAGGGGTGGGATGTGGGGAAGGCAGCCACACAACCCCCCCCCATCCCGAGTCCTCAGCGGCTATATGCAGTTTAACAGTGGCCAGAAGTGAAGGTGATTTTACAGCTCCTTCTCTGGATGCCGAAATGTGTGCCCACACCAAAGTCCCTACATGTGTGTCTCATGAGAATGTTGTGAGAGTGTCTAAGTTGTACAATAAAATTGGGACCCAGGCTGCCACGGGGTAGAGGAGATGGAAACAACTCCCCATACCCCAGTGACGTGCCTACACCCCAACGCCTTACATGAGTAGTAAATTGATGTAGCGGGCGGACAGATGTGTCAGGGGATGGGGAGGGAAGGACAAAACGCCTTCCCTGGGAGCCAGGCCCCCCACTGACTCCAATAGGCACCCCCGTTCACCAAGATCCACCAAGGGAGGGAGGCCCTGGCACATCCAACCCAGGGCCCATGGCTGCAGCACCACTAAGCCCCACGGAGCCCAAGGCAGTCCCAACGGCCCCATCCCAGAAGAAGAGCTATACCACCGCGACATTCGGTCTACTATCACACCACAAAAGACATTAGACACCCAGGTTGAGTTCAACCCCCTCCCCCCGCACCACCCCTTGCCAACTGCACCCCCTAAGTGGAGAGCAACTGTAGCTCGATAGTAACAGCCTCCCTGCCAACAAAGGAGGCCCCCAGCGCCACTTAATGCATATTAAAGCTGCCGTCCGGAGTATTTGAGGGTGAGAGAGATTTTTTGAATCCAACGTACCAAGGCCCCTCCCTAGCACCACCTAATTATATTTTTGTTATGGAAAATTTAGACGCGAGCGATTTCACCATGACTGACAAACAGGAGCGGCATGTGAGCGAGGCCCCATCTTCACAGGATTGAGCAATGCGCATGCAAGTTGACTGACAGCTGACAAGCCGGAAACTCAAATTCTATTGGCTAAAAAACATTCAGCGGTCAGTGTGAAATGCATAGGGATCTATGGGAGGAAAGGTGGGATTTAGGAAGAATAACGAATGTTGTGGAGCACCAGCAGTATATCATAGTATTGAAACCCACTATCGTTTTAAAGATTCATAAAACTTTGATATATAAATATATTCTCTGGACTGCAGCCGTAAAGTATATTTGGTGTGTGAACTATTAAAATAGGCCCTCAGAGTTTTTAGAAGCAGCTGTGGTCCCTAACCTCCATAAACACTGGGCGTCCACTGCATTTATGTTTATTGCTCTCTTACTGTATGCAGTGATCGGTGTATTACCATAAGATGATACTGATGCCAATTAGTTAAAAAATTTTAAACAGTTTTAATGTCGCAATACATGCTAAAAATGTGCGTGATAAAGTCGCATCCCTACCAAGAAACAATGTTGCTGCATTATTTTATTTTTTCTATGCTACACAAGCACACCAAAAACTACACAATATACGTAATTTACTATACATGTGACAGGGAGGAATGACAGATAGGCACATAAATGATCAGTATAGGAAGAATAAATTAATCTGTGCAAATTCAATGAAATTGGGTTCAATAAATAACGTTTTTAAAACCAAAGTAGTTTTTACTTGCCACCTTGGAGACATTTTGTAATCCCTTTTATTCTATTTTGTGCTCTTAAAAAGAATGTTTTTTTGATTCTGATAAATACCATATTATCTAGGTCACTTAAAGTTGTTTTAGTTTTATCAGGCTTCATAATCCTTTCATATATCATCTGTTGACTCATCCAAATGAGAGTCAGAACCAAGATTGGGAAATAACGGAGATAGGGTGTAAGTTTTCAGAAAATAGGGTTTCTACCAGTTTAAGATTTTAGCATTTTCTATGCCTATTTATCTTCGGAATTCATAAAAAAGTAAAATAAACCGATAGGCAGCGGCTTAATGACATGAATAAAAAATGGTTTGTTTAAAGGTACAAAATGGAAGCAGGAAAGAAAGAGTTGGGGGTACAAATTGGCAAAGGGATGAATTAATACAGAGCCAGTTCATGTGTTTAAGAAATCCTCAGTAATATGTGAACATAATTGTCAAATGATATCAATGACATCTACAAACAATCCATTGGCTACATGCCAGTGTTAAACACATTTCTTTATTATATACCAATACAATTGAAAAAAGTAATGCTAAATTACCCTTGCTTTTCAAATGTTGTTGATAAAAGTATGTTTTAAGTTCATATATAAGCAAATATGAGAAAGATGACTGTAAATAGGTTAACCAAAAAAGGTTAATATTAAATATTTTACCTCACTGTAAATCAGCCATCAAAATAAACACCATCTGTTAAAAAATACTAATTCAAACACAAAAACCTTTACAGTGACAGATAACAGCTGTATTCACACTTTCATAAGGTCACACTTCAGATGGAGTGTTTTCAAGCAATACCACAAATATCTCTATAGAATAAATAAAAACAGCACCTGAGCTCGGTGAAGCCTCTTCAGCTGTTCTCGTTTAGCCTGCTGGGCCGCAATCTTTTCTTGCTTTTTCCTTAGTCTTTCTGAGGACAGCTGCAATAGGATAAAAAAAAAACTCTCAGTTCATTGGATTCTGATGTCTACCTGAATGTAGAAATCGTTAGTACAAACCTTGTTGGTGGATGTCAGGTTTTCACTTTCATCATCACTTGAGGACAGCTCTTCCAAACTCTCCTGACTAGAGGCTTGCGATAATGATACATTAAAAAAAAAAAAAAATCAGAACAGCCTAAAAAGATTATATTCTAACCTGCCATTTTAATGTACAATTTGAAAACATTAATATGTTTCCGTGAAATGTAAAATCCATCTATTGATGTAGCGTCTTCCACTAATCCGAGATCAGGTCAGTGAATTCCAGGAGGGAAGCCTAGACGTCCCTCTTTCCCGGTTACAGATCTGAGCATCTCACAATCTCATGCTTTATAAGCTACTATCACTTGTTATCAAGACACCAGGATACTTAAACTTTTCAGCTTGAAGCAGAGACTGACCCCCCCAACCTTGAGGGAGTAGTCCAACTCCAAGATGGGAACCTTGGTCTCAAATTTTGAAGAGCTGGTTCTCATGAAAAAAATAGAATTAAACTCCTCCTCAATAAAAAAGCCAAAAATGTAAGCATGTGTGAAGATTTAATTAAAACATAAACCAGTAGTTCTTATTTTGGGAATTAGTTTCTTTATAAAGAGTCACATAACTTATTAAGCATCTTAAAATTATGACAATCACAGGATTTGTTTTTCAATAAAAATTGTGAAATGAGGCAAAAACATTATTTTAGTCAGAATACTGAAAGAATTACAAGAATTATTGTGCAAAAATCAAATATTTAAGTTTAGGAATTTTGTGAAAGTGCAAAGAAAGTTAGCTGGATAAAGTTACAGCAATCCCTACAACTGTCCACAGCTAGCTGCTCAAAAAAGTTAAATTATTGTTTTTTTCTTTTTTAAAGCCAAAAAGCACTAATTTAAGACTGTGCTTTTAGAAAACACTTTGTGGTTCTGGTCAGTAGGGACACAAAAGTCAGTGCCATTCACACGGAAAGAATGTTCCTCCATAGCACGGGTGTCTAGCCCCAGTCCTCAAGGAATGGTCCAACCACCTCCCAAGCATGTCAAGGTTCTGCAGAGGCCTACTAAGGAACTGTCATTTGATTCAAGTGTGTTGAACCAGAGAAATTACTAAAACATGCAGGATACCAGTCCTTGAAGACTGACTTTGGACATAAGTGACCTAGAATTGGCTAAAAATCACAAAGAAAACCAAAGGTATTATACAATGTATAAATGTGCTAATGGAACTTAAGTTTTTTTTTTTTTTTATATGTATATATACAAACACACGTATATATACACACACATACACACACACATACACACACACATACACACACACACATATATACACACACACACATATATACACACACACATATACACACACACATATACACACACACATATACACACACACATATACACACACACACATACATATATATACACACACACACACACACCTTTGTTTCTCAGGTTGGACAGAAACGTCCTAATTTCCTTTTGAGCTTCCTGTTCCTTCCCTTCGCTCTCTGATAGGCCCCTCTTCCGAAGCCTAAGGGATGAGAACAAATCTACCCTTTTACGGGACAGTGAACAGAGTTTGTCCGACATCCCGTCAGTGTCTCTCCGACTTTTTAGGGACACCTGCTCCAACAAGGAAGGTAGGTCACGCCCCTCCCCCAATGGATCTGTCCCCACAGACGCCCATTGGACACCATGCATGCTTGTCCTCCTCAATGCTGTTGATGTATCTGACTCTCTAGGACTGAATAGTGAGTTGAAGCTAAATGCTCCTTCGGACATGGGCCTCTGTTTACGTGGGACATCTCGTTTGGGTCTCCTAGTAAGACAAAAATAAAACATTAAGGACAAAAAAAAATTCAGATGATGTCACAGTCAGAAGTTTCGTGTTGCCTAAATAAACTAAGAAAAAAAATAATACAAACATTACAACCACAGTCTTGGGGCTGCTGGGCTGACTGCTTCCACTAAAGGTTCTCCTGAAGGCATTAGCTATGACCTGGATAGCAGAGGAAGTAGATGCAGACGTTTGGCTCTGGCCTGCTGTTCCGATCTGGCTTGAGTTTGTCTGAGGCTTATCTGCTTCTGCTTGTACCTGATAAAACATCAGAGGAAGGGAAAATGTGGTCAACCTGATCTGGAATTAATTTCTCTCACATTTTTAAGTCTGGATCTCTGAAGTGTCGTCAAATGCCAGAAATTTCAATTCTGTGAAACAAATGTAATCTTTTTTTTTTAGCATTTTTAATAAATGAAGAAATCCTCACCTTTTTTATATGTTGAGAAGCGTTTGTTGTACTGCTGTCAATGGGAGTTTCTTCTGGTGTCAGACCCTCTTCCCAATTGAGAAGCCTCTCTTTTTCAGGCTGGGATAGTAATAACCGCTTCTTTGGAGCAGATGTGCTGGAGACTGACATTACTGCATGTGGCTTATCACTCTTCTTACTTTCCTCAGAAAGAGTCTGTGTACCCGCCTCTGTTTTTGGCTCCTTAAAAAAACAGGGCACATTTAATAGAAATAAAATTAGGTTAACTTTATGTTGTGATCTTGGGCTGTTTGAGTTTATTCTTTGTTTCTACTTTTGATTGTTTCCTAGTTTCTACTTTTATTCTTGCCTTTTTCTTTAGCTCAGCATTTTCTTAAGCTTAGCATTTTCCCTTGGTTCCATTGAATGGGTGAATGACTGAATGTAGTGTGAAGCGCTTTGTGGGTCCTCAGGGATGAAAAGCACTTTATAAAGCACTATATAAGTACAGGGCATTTACGATTTATTGTTTACTTCCTGCCTGTCTGGTTTCTCCTCACAGCTGCACAGTTTTTAAATCAGCCACCTGTTCTTTGTCTGGTAATTAAGCTCCATAGTATTTATGCTCCTCACTTTCAATCACATTCTGCTGGATTCTCTTGTTTGTTCCCATTACTACTTGGTACTACTACTGGAATCTTTTCCTGGAACCAGTGTTGCCCACAAGAATCTTTCCACTTGCATGCGACACATGAAGAAACATGTGTTTTTCTCTCCATAGAAGATATACCTGGTCTGGTATCCTGCTTGGCTGCAATGCCCTGTTGGACGGGGGCATAGACTGGGATGATCCTCCCAGTAACTGAACATCCACTGTGTCCTGTTATTAACTTTTTACTTTCTGTAACATAGAAAGTTCTCTTATATCAGATCTTCTGTTCCTTCTGTGTTTCTGCTCTGTCTTCTCAAACCCCCAGACGGTCGTGGCAGATGGCCGCTCCTACTGAGCCTGGTTCTGTTGGAGGTTTCTTCATGTTAAAGGGGAGTTTTTCCTCTCCTCTGTCGCTGCATGCTTGCTCAGTATGAGGGATTGCTGAAGGATTGCTGTGGTTGGAAAGCTTGCATCAACGGGGCCCAACCTCACGCCAATGACTGACGCAATCTGCTGGGATTCCTTAAATAGGAAACTTTTTAACTGATTGGAATGTTTGTATAAATGTACTGAAATTACTTCTTGTTAAGTGCCTTGAGATGACATCTGTTGTGAATTGGCGCTATATATAAATAAACTGAATTAAATTGAATTGAAACACGACTACATCTGTCTAGAGTTTAATGATGCACATTTCTTCTGGGTTTTTTTCAGGTTTAATTTGGTGCTTGGACAGTTCTCTCATCCCTATGTGAGCTCATTCATTTGCGTTTATCTGGGAAAAACTAAAGGCCTTACAAGGCATCTGGTAAGCATTTTTTCAGAAAAACAAGAGGTTCATTTGTAAAAGTTTCACAGCATACTCCTTCAAATATTGCAGTGATGTGGATGAACAATGGCATTAAAATGACAATATCGTTTTTTTAAAGAAGTTAACTTTAAAGGTCAAATTAAAAATGTAACATTAGCATTTGCAGTATTGTTCAACAGCCAGCATCAGTGCTTTCTGAAGTATCCTTTAGATTTTATTACTTCAAACAAATGTTTTTGATAAGAGCTGACAAGCTTTTTCCATTTTTCATGTGAAAAAGCCACAAACACAGTGATCCTTGAGGGCTGTTGTGTTGCAAAAGTCTTTTCTTAAACTTTGGTTGACTCCGATGGTTGCTTGGGATCATCGTTTTGTTGGAATGTCCACCCAGGTTTAACTGGTCCACAGACAGCATTGCATTCTTTAAAATGTTCTGGCATTTCTGGGAACCCAAGATGCAAAATACATAATAAAGATGCTGCGGGAAATCAGCGGGACATCATTGATATTCCACCTCATGACATTTTTTGTGTCTGTCTGTGGAGTCCTTGTTTACTCTGTGCATGTTTTAAAGCTGCACTTGTATCTGCTTTCATCAGGTCATTCTCCAAGTGTCTTGAAGTCGCACTGGGCTTTCTCCTAGTTGTCCAGACTAATTTACTAAGGGCCCTAGGTGAAATTTGGGATTCTGAACATTTCTTCCCTAGCCTAGCATGCTGAATGGTATTCCATGGGGCTTAAACACCCATATATTACAACTGCTGTCTTTTGGAACGCTAAATCCGATACCAGTACTGTACAGATATACATTTTTCTTGGACTCTCCTTTGTGTGCAGGGTCATTTTAGCATTTCCTAATGCTTAGTTATGTTTCAATTCTCATTTCCCAGCTTTAAAAACAATATTACATTGGAGGTTAAATATTTGTGACAAAGCTGAATATGCAAATGCTCTTTGAAAAATAATTTAATTGCTAAATCCCCTAAAGTCTTCTGGAAGTTAAATATTTTATGTTTAAGGTTATACGATAAAAATGAAACAACACTCATAAGCCTATAGAAAAATGAATAGAACTGGGACAATCCTTTCCAACACCTGGATGACAAAAAAAACTTTTTAAATGCCACATACGATTTGTGTTTCAGTTGAAGTGAGATCCTCAAAGTCAGAATCAGCTTCAGGAACGGTTTCTGGTCTTGATCGGAAGTGCTTGATGAAGATCAGAGGAAAAGCTGTGCACAAAGACAACAGAAAGCATGGCATTGTCAAATACACAAAAAAAAGTCAATATTGGGAACAGAAAGGTGCTGTGGTTTTCCACCCAGTGACAAACCATTTTGTATACTTTAGTTCAGTGACATAAGTGATTTGTGAAAGAATAACAACCTACTACAGTGATGCAAGAGGAAAAAGCAGAAATGGGGTGGGGGGTGAATAAAGTAAGATTAATAAAATTAATGGTTAAAGAAAAAGTTTAGCTAAGCTAAAATCTAGAGTTGAATATGTAGTATAACGGTTTTGTTTTTGTTTCCATCAGCACCATCTACCTCCGTTAAGCAATTAGTCACAAACAAATGATTTATAACATCTGTTTACAAAGCAGCGTTAGAATAAATAGGAATATAATTGAAAATGAGGTGTAACTTAAACCTAAAATGGGAAACTCGAATTATGTATTTTTATTACACACAAGATGACACACTGGATTTTGATTCAGAAATCTAAGCCTTTCAAAGAAGCATACAATCAATGTTTTGACAGGGTTCATTTTGCATGAACTGAATAATTGCAGTGCAGCATGGAGGGCATCCTCTCAAGCTATCCCTGTTGCTTATGCACATTTTTCTTACCACAATTTCTTACTCTCCAAATGAGGGTGTTTGTCCCATTTAAAAAAAAAAAAATTGTATTAGAAAATCAGACCACCATTAATTTACTCTGCAGCTTTACAACAAGCCACAAAATACAGCCAGCTGTTAATAGACAAAACAAGGACATACTTTCTATGAACCTCAAAGACGTAAGGCAAAACAACACTTTTACATCATGCTGTATAAAACAAGACAGGGGAGAGTAACAAAGAGCAATAACAAGTTTTAGCTGGTGAATTTTGCAAGAAAGAGAGGTAGGGCAGAGACAATAAAAACATTCATAAGAGAAACTCACTTGCTCGAATCTTTCGTTTCCATCGACTATTATGTTTTGTGTTAGAGTGACCTGCAGACCAAATGCAATCAAATGACCCATGAGGAAATTTTAGGATCCCTCCCCATCACAAACAATTGTATCAGTCATTGAATAAATACATGTATTAAAAACAAAATTAGGATCTGCTAAACGGAACTACTCTGCCTTTCTGCTCTTCCTACGCCGTTCGCTCTCAATCTTCGATCTTTTTCGGGCACTTGTCAGGGGTTTAACTTTTTAAGTCTTATGTGGAGTTACTGTTGGTGTCAGAGTTGTCCTTGGTCTCTTTTTTTTTATTCACACAATCCATTGAACTGCTTGCGAGTGCTGACTAGCGGTGGTGGCAGAGTGATCTGAAACATTTAACATGAACGCGCTTGACGTCACATCCGCAGACAGCGCGGGAAAATTCCGACCCGACAGAAAATAGAAAAAAATTGGATACAGGCACCCACTGCGAGTTGACAACGTGTCAGTATGCTCATCAGGAGATGTTTGAGTCATAAATGGTCAAATAAAAGGGCTATTGTTACGTTTATTTTGGGGAAAAAGTTGCATATAGCCCCTTTAAAAGTGACTCGTTTTACAGCAAATGTCCACATTTTAGTCAGGAAAGATGGGTAGTATGTCGAAGCAATGAAGGATGCTAAGATAACTGAAGAAGCCTTTTCAATGTGAGGTGAAAGGTCTTCAAGAAACAGTTGCCTTTTACTGAAGCTCTCAGGATTTTGTTAAGCCAACACCTTTGTCTTCAAATAGTAATATAAGAGGGATGTGTATTGGCAAGAATTTGGTGATTCAATATGTATCACAATACAGGGGAGCAATATTGCAAAAAAATGCGATACTATGAGTAACACTATATATTGTGATTCTTAAAACTGAATTTAACTGTAGAAAAATTGTCACAGCATTCTAAACATTCCAACCTGTTTCATACTTTAACACATCCAGTTTTATTACTAGATCTAGTTGATCCACTGGAACGAAGAAGGTGAAAACAGCCACCAACTAGCAGTCATACTTTTAATTTTACTACAAAAATTATTGTCATTAACGGTTCCATTCAAATTAAAAAACAAATAAATAAATTGATACATTACTTTTAAGTATTGATACAATATCGTGACATAAAATATTGCGATATATCAGCGTATCAATATTTTCTTACATCTCCATAACATACAGATTTGAGTAAATGTGGGACAGTTCCATCTGAAACTTTTTAGTCCAAAGAAGCTCTGATTCAAAACCCACAGAAAAAAATGGAAGGAAGAACGGGAGTTAGGGTAGTTTCACCAAATGGGTATGTTTCTTTAATTTTAGAAGGTTAAATGATAGACCACATTAATGGCTGTACCGACCTTTAGTGCCATCCGGAATTTGGCCTCTTGCTGCGGTGCCTTCCTCCTTTTTATGTCCGATGATGGAGGAAGCATCCAGAGCATCAACAGCCATTTCTGTATCCTCAGGAAATCTTTTTAGACATTTTTTCAGCTGATCTGACTGCATGCTGGATACTTCACCTACAAATAAATACAGTGTGTGAGCAAACATTTTCCTCGACCCTAAACAAATATTAGTTGCAGCTAGATTTACAAATACAGGGGAATTAAGACAGTACACCCTGTTAAATCAATAGTTATATGTATCAGGACAACTTAAAAACGATCTGGTCTTTAAAAGGTTTTAAGATGACTGCAATGCACTTGATTACTTGATCATCCACAAATGTGACGATGCAAAAAGCATAGTGATGGAGGGGTGACTTGGGCTCGTTTAGTAACCACAGGACTTTTGGAACCATTAAGTCGACCATGAACTATTTTGTATACCAAAGCTACTCAGAATTGGTGCTTTTGAACGTGGCTCTAAGGTGACTAAGAGCTGTTAAATCTTGGGGTGCATTTTTTCTACACCGCCTTTACTTTTTGCTTCACCTTGGTAGATTATAAACTCAGCAAAAAAAGAAACGTCCCATTTTCAGGACTGTGTATTTCAACAATTATGTTGTAAAAATCCAAATAACTTTAAACCCTTTACAATGAAGATCTGTAAACAATGTTTTCCATGCATGTTCAATTAACCATAATCAATTAATTAACATGCACCTGTGGAATAGTCATTAAGACCTTAAAAGCTTACAGAAAGTAGGCATTTAAGGTCACAGTTCTAAAAACGCAGGACACTAAAGAGACTTGTCTACCGACTGTGAAAAACACCCAAAGGAAGATGCCCATGGTCCCTGCTCATCTGCATGAACGTGCATTAGGCATGCTGCAGGGACGCATGAGGACAGCTGATGTGGCTAGGGCAATAAATTACTATGTCCGCACTGTGAGACGCCTAAGACAGCGCTACAGGGAGACAGGAAGGACAGCTGATCATCCTCGCAGTGGAAGACCACGTGTAACAACACCTGCACAGGATCGGTACATCCGAATATCACACCTGCGTCACAGGTACAGGATGGCCACAACTGCCCAAGTCACACCAGGAACACACAATCCCTCCATCAGTGCTCAGACTGTCCGCAATAGGCTGAGAGAGGCTGGACTGAGGGCTTGTAGGCCTGTTGTAAGGCAGGTCCTTACCAGACATCACCAGCAACAACACCGCCTATGGGCACAAACCCACCTTCGCTGGACCAGACAGGAGTGGCAAAAATTGCTCTTCACTGATGAGTCACAGTTTTGTCTCACCAGGGGTGATGGACGGATTCGTGTTTATCGTCGAAGGAATGAGCGTTACACAGAGGTCTGTACCCTGGAGCGGGATCGATTTGGAGGTGGGGGGTCCGTCATGGTCTGGGGCGGTATATCACACCACCATCGGACTGAGCTTGTCGTCATTGCAGGCAAGCTCAATGCCTTGCGGTACAGGGAAGACATCCTCCTCCCTAATGTGGTACCCTTTATGCATGCTGATCCGGACATGATCCTCCAGCAGGACAATGCCACCAGCCATACTGCTCGTTCTGTGCCTGAGTTTCTGCATGACAGCAATGTCAGTGTTCTGTCATGGCCAGCGAAGAGCCCGGATCTCAATCCCATTGAGCACGTCTGGGACCTGTTGGATCGCAGGGTGAGGGCTAGGGCCATTCCCACCAGAAATGTCCAGGAACTTGCAAGTGCCTTGGTGGAAGAGTGGGGTAACATCTCACAGCAAGAACTGACAAATCTGGTCCAGTCCATGAGGAGGAGATGCACTGCAGTACTTCAAGCAGCTGGTGGCCACACCAGATGCTGACTGGTACTTTTGATTGAGCCTCCCTTCATTCAAGGACACATTATTCAATTTCTGTTAGTCACATGTCTGTGAAACATTTTTAGTTTATGTCTTATGGTGTTGACTCTTTTAGTGTTCATACACATATTTACACACATTTGAAAGTCAGAGGACGTTTCTTTTTTGCTGAGTTTATATAATAGAATCTGTAGTATGATTTGTACTTGTGAAATTAGATTTAGAAGCATTAAAATCTGGTTAAGACCAGATCATTTTTATTATATCTTAAAATGTTAAATGTTAGAAATAAAACGGGGTGTACTTTCTTTTTACAGTGTATGGCATGCATTCTGACATTTTCAGTATAACATTTTGTTACTCAGTTGACATTTTTCACGATTTCACAAGTACTTTAAATCTATATAATCCACATAATGCATAAAAATTGTCAGCTTCTACCAGTCACACAGGCTTAAAGTGGTAAAGAAAAAAAAATCTAAAACATTTATTTATATAATTACAGTGATTTCATTTTATGTACAAACACCAAAAAGTCACAAATATGTGTACTCACAGAGTAAGGATGTCAACAATGTACAGAATCTTTCCAGAGTTGATTCCACTTGGCCACAGCAAAGAAATGAAAATATGTTTGTGTAAACATTTTCCCAACAGAGATACTAGAGAAACCACACCTTGGTAACGATGAGGCGTTTACTCAATGTTCTCAGTTCAGCTTGATTTATTTTTTTTGTTCATTTCTTTGTATTATTTATGAGAGAAAAACAGAGGAAAGGAGAGAAAAGACCCATTAGCAAAGCCCACAAAGAAGCTGATAGAAATAAACTTATGAGATTCACTTCTATCCTGTTCAGGTTGGCTCGAGTCTCCAACTCTATAACTGAACCCTTTTTGATCCTAGTTAAGCTTTTGCATGAGGCACGCCCTTTCTTTCAAACTGATGCACTTAAGAAATCTTCAATGGTGTAACATTATGTCATAAAAAGGAAAGACCTATACTCAGATGTTGCTACAAAGGTCAAGCACCTTTGTATTCTTATAAAATGTAACAAAGCATGTGTTACTTGTTAAAGGCAGTGATCATGAGCATGATTCGTGTGGGTGATGTTAGGTCAACTCAAAGACTTGAAAAAGGAATTTACATTAAACAGCTCACAAAAAGTGTTAATTTAGCTGGTGTAGGAGAATAAGTGATGAGAATAAATCCCATGTCAAGTATTTAGTTATTTTATGCCTCTTGGAAATGATATGATTTAACTGATGAGCAAGAAATAACACTGCGAATGGATATTGTAATCAAATACATTTATTTATCAATATTTATATTTACAGCTTCTAATTATAAATTAAGCAGTTTTACAGGATTTATATATAATAAGCAAAACAAAAACTGCTCGACAGTCTGCAATGAAAACTGTAAAACAGAAATTGTACCACCAACATGAGTTTTCTGGCAGCGTTAGACAAAAAAGCTGCTTTCTGGCAAATTATTTTCTGAGCAATGACTAGGAGGTACATGAGAGAGATCTGGAGAGGGGAGCAGGAGTGGGAGGGTCTCCTTCTGAAACAGAGGGAACCAAAGACAAACCACATACACACACGTGGAGACATGTTACTGTCAAATGGGCCAAAGAGAAGGGCGTGGTTCTGATAGATCAGTGGCAGGAAATAAATTCAAAAGCTGTTCGAATGGATGGTCCGAGTAAAGACAACATGGACAAGCATGGTACAATGTCAGAGTTAGAAAGGTTGTCTCAGATAACACCAACAAATGAACTTAAGGTGCCTGCCTGTCCATCAACAACTTTTGAAAAATAATAATTATAATTATTTAGGCACATGTTTCTTTTGTGTTTAAATGCATGAAATAGAGAGAAATTTTATTGCTAATAGTTAATACAATTTAGAAAACCTACTATTGTCAAACTTCCAACTATAACGCACTCAGATGTGATGTCATTTTCAAGATCCCAGGGTTCTTATGCATTTTTGAAAAGTATATAAAACTATGGAATTTGATTTGATAATTTTCCAATTCTGAATAAGTTTAGAAAATAAAAACCCAGTGTGGAAAAAAAATGCTTAATATTGGAAACATTTTATAAAACATAAAAATCTGAACTTAAGACTTCTTGTACAAGATATATTTAGATTGTTGAACTTTATCTTCAGTCTACCACATCAAAACTTACATTTGATCAGTTAAAATTAGAATAGAGTTATTTCACAGCTTTTTGGCCTCTTAATTTCATTCATGTTTCGAATTAAAAATGGAACCCAGAGTTCTTGTATATGATTCGGTTTTGATGCACACAACAAAGAATTTAAAATCCCTTCTGTTTATTTTATGAATTGATTTAAATACTGCTTTAAGGGACAGGTATTTAATCTAGGATATAATTTTCTAAGTGGAGTTTAACTGATCAAAGTTTGTCAAAATACCAAAGAAGAGTGGGATAAAGTGCTTTACTACACAGACAAATTGCAGCTAGGGAATGTGTTATTCTTAATTATCCTTAATGTCTTAAAAGTAATAGAAAACTCTGGAGAGTTTAGTTTGGGAAAATATGAAATTTTGAAATGAAAAATGTAGGAATACAGAGATATGAACTCTGACTTCCAACAAATTGAAGCAGCATTAGTGTCTCTAAAGACTTTGGTTTATCAAGAATTTGTCTGATTGGAATCAGAGAAAACCACCACTAAACCCTGTTGCTAGAAATTGTGTTACATTTACAAGAAAACATGTTCAAATAACATAAGCAAACTGTTTAAGTTGAACATGAAATTATCTCCGAAAGAGATTTTTTTACACAAATTTTACAATCATTCTTTTAACTGCTCTCAAAGTAGTCTTTAGAAGGAAAATGCAGGGAATTGCTGCACAGCAAGCTCAACTAACTCAACAAACTGCTACCACGGGCAAAAAAGAAGCATTTTTATTCAGCTTTGGTTTATTAATGCGATTTGACTGCTTTGACAAAAATTAAGAAAAGGTGGCAACTATATACATTGTTGATACTTTTAGAAATACTGTAAGAAATTGCATCAATTTCATATTTAGCAGCTAATATTTGCAATTCAACACTGGCACACTATTCGATTTGGTGTTCTATTCAATACTGCACAATGCTACAAATACGATTTATAGTCTTATGCATGCCAGGCATGAGGCTCATGCAAGTTTGTGATTAGTTATCTTGGTTAGTTGAAAAAAGCTGATGGAGCTACAAAAGGCAGCCAATGCAAAAGCAGTACAACAAGATCTTATGACCAAATCTGGCCAATCGTCACCTTCACTGCTGGCAGGACTGAGCCAATCAGAATGTGCAGCATTGGAAAGTTGAAACAGACTGAACAAAATGAAGTGAAACAGAAGCTGGAAAATAAATTTTGAATGGGAAAATAAATAGGATATAGATAAAGGAGGAAAATAGAGCAAAAGGTTTTTCGAAAAACAATAATACTGTAAGCTTTAGGACAATAAAACATAAGTACAACAATAATCTGAACAAAATGATAGCAATCAGTTACAATACATTACTTAAAATAAGATGATTTCAACAAAATAAGTCCAACACTCCCTCTGGGTCAAAAAGAATAACCAAAGAAACTTTTCAAATGGGCTTTTTAACCACATGAGAAGACCTGTCTTATAGATAAGGCCCATTCTTTTGGTTTGCATACATTTTTATTAAATATTGTCTGAAATATAAGTGGAAACAAATATTTACCGATTTAAGAAAAAAAAAAGAATACATCCAGAAAGAAAATTAAAAACCTAAAAAAAACCCAAAAAACATAACATTTGATTTTTACAATAAAAAATAATTGAATAAAAATACAGTATTGTTGCTAATAAATATTGATTCTAAATAAATTATTCTGAAGAAATACCACAAATAATGAGCCTTTAACCTTTTAAGTGTGATCATTTCCTTTAAACCACTGTGTAAATACTAGAGCTTTAGATGACCCACAATCAATTCATATTTGATTTAAAGTAATAATACTGTTTTGGCATTTCCACTGCACATCTGTGTTGGGCAGCATTGTAACTATAGCTTCTCTTGCATAATCACTGCCAGAAGTTTGGAAAATCAAAAGAAACCACATGTCTTAAAAAGTTTTCTTGGTTAGAATCAGGACATGTTCCAGGTCACAATCTTGTAATAGAAGGCAACAAAACATTTTCAGGCACCTGTAAACCCTGTCTTGACAACAAAATGAGGTGTACATCACTTAAGACTTTATATGGATTCACACTGTGGTGTGAACTTCAGAAATCCATGACCAAAACATCTACAGTAAACGGTGCAAGGTTTCTGCAAAGTTTCCTGGAGCAAGCCCACATGTCAGAGATTAACCAAGCTGGGGGATGAAAATAGGTCATAAGAGGTTGTTATTGTCTGACATGCAGCTAACCGGTTCCATAATAATTAAGCTAGCTCGGAATAGAGTTAAGTTTTTTTTTTATGTCCATAGCTTTTATTAGAGGCTTTGAAGCACCTGGAGGGGTCGAGTAGTTAGTATCTTACAGTAGTCAGCAGTCCAAACAACCTTAGTTTTAGGGATTTAGGAGATATTCAAATTTGCTACTAAGCTAACCAGCCTTACATAGCCATTAGCTAAGTAGGTAGTTGTTATTTAGGACAGAATATATCCTATCCAACAAGATAAAAAAAAATAAAAAAATTTGCGAGCACTACATTCAATATGTTTGAACCTCTTGACTTTATCCATGTTCGTTGTATACTTAGTCATCTAGTATAAACAAGTTGCAATACTAACTGCAAAACGATGTCTGGGCTGATCTCTCCAACTGTAAGGAATGTTTTTACTTTCATATTTACCACCAATTGTTTTGGAACTACACAAGTGGAACTGAGAAGAGGTTTGATCCACAGCATGGTCGGGGGCCCAATGATTTGTGGCACCTCAGTTGTTATTTGCAAGAGAAAACTCCAATGTATTCAACATGTACTACAATTACAAATTATGAAAATAACTAAATAGGGCATTTGCTCAAACTACATGAAACGTTTTGAGTTTCAGTTGCTTCAGTCTCCTTCAGGCCCCGCAGCTATTAGCCTACCAGAACCAGAAATTCCCAGATTATCCAAACAGACAGTTGCTGTCTACTGCAGGTAAGATACTGACTGCTCAAAACTATTTTTCAAAGCTACAGTTATTATCCACCTGGCACTAAATGGAAGCAGTGTAAGCAAATAAAATACAGCAGCTTTTTGAGACCATGACACTTTACAAAAAAGTAAAAATAACAGATTTGAAATGTAGGGAAGTGAAGATAATAACTGGAGTTTTAACTTAAGAGAAGCTCAACTCATACATTCTAGACTTTCAAAGGGTAAATATCCACCTATGATGCCACCTGCCACATAGAGGCACACTGTTAGTCCCTCACCTATGCAAGCTGTTGATTGAAGATTTGCTGCTGAGCCAGTTGAGGCTCCTGGTAGATCTGTCCCAAGATCTCATGCATCATGCAGAGCAGAGGACAGCCAAGGCTCAGCAGCTCAAACAGGAATATATAGTCCTGTGAGTAGCTCCTGATGTGGGATCCCACAGCTGTGATAGACTCACACACACTTCCCAACAGCTGTTGAGGCAACACACACACAGCCCGAGTAGCACGCCTTGGCCAGCTCAGACCTCGCTTAAGCAAGGAAACCAGGGTACCTGCAGGTTGAAGGCCGCCTGTGGCTGAACAGATCCCGCTGTCCATAGATGAGGGCTTCAGGTGGCTTAGGTCTCCCTGTAAAAATTCAGACAGAAATGGAGAAAGATGAGTGCAGATGTCTTTACATAAAGTACAGATGAAAAAAATATATTGTGTATTTTCAAGGGAAAAAATATTTAATTGGTTTTATGTTTTTATTTTTGTGATCACAATTGCCAGTTATATATGTGAAATAAAGTTAGTAAAAAACAATTATTTTCCAGCAACTGTGGAATTCTATGTAATAAATAAAAAAATCTAATGGTTTTGTTTTATCTTAAGAATATTGTGCTTAGATTGTATTGGGATGGTTCATTTTCTGCCTTTTTAACAGCTACAAAAACGTAAAGTAAAAGTTACTTGAAAGTGTGTCTTACCGTTGTCCTTTTGAACCTGCCCCAGTTAGTGCTGTATTGACGTTGAGCATAATGAATCTTACAATAAAACTTTCCTGTTATGAAATAGAAAATAAAATTATAATCATAATATCCTGTAGCTCAGTTGAATACAAACCAAACTTGAAAAAATAATAATTAAAATGTTTTTTTTGTATAATACAAAATAGTAAACTAAGCCAAAAATGAAAGATAAACTATTTTTTTAACAAAAAAGTAGGTGTTTGCAAATACCCATTATTTTAACCTAAGAATCAGTTACAATGAATCAGACGTACCCTCCTGTGAGTCAAATGTGTGTCCACCCAGACGGAGGGTGCAGTTACAGATGTTACAGCGGAAGCACTCGCGATGGAAGAAGTAGCCTTCAGCGCTGAGTCTCTCCATCACGTATACCCGTTTGGAGCAGAAGTGGCAGATGTCACTGCCACCGAGTCCGGTAGGGAAATCTTTATGCACCACACACTGAAGGAGAAAACAAAAACAGGTAAAGGTGAAATAATAATAATGCACTACTGAGAAGTCAGACGGTGTATTTCACCAGAAACTTCTAGAAAATGAAAATCATTAATAAAAAACAATCATGCATATATCAAATCTCAAAAACAGGTGATAGATGGCAAAAGAGAACTTTGAAACAATTCAATTCATCAAGAGAAACCAAATATTCATCAGTACCAAGTGAAAATTACAGCAGAGCCCCCAGTTAGTAAACAAACAAACTGAAGCAAAAAATACATATTCTCAAAATTGAGGAAAATTTAATAAATAAATTTTTAAAAATTACGTCACATTTGAGATTCTATCGATATAGAGAAAATAATAATACAGTAAAATAATCACAGAACTTGTCTTAACCAAATCACTTTCTCAGAGCTTCCTGGGGTGATATAATTTCAGTTGTCTCAGACCTGAGCATCAATCAAATGGCATAATAACTGGGGGAATTTTTATTATGCAAGCTGTCAATGACAAATATGCAAGCAAAATCTTCAGCAATGTCATTATCGACCATAATCACTACACTAGTTCTGCTGGAATCGTTATGCAAGTAGATCAGTCCTTTAAGGACCTTTAAAACAATGGGATCACTTGTTTTTAAACTGCTACATTTCTAACTTCCTGCACTGCTAAGCTGTGATAATACTAATTAACTAAACAGCATAAAATGGAGACATGGTTATGCTGTTGTTTGTGTTTATTTTATAACAGACCCCCAACAAACTCCAAATTGTTAACATCTCCATAAATGGAAAAAAATAAAATATTCTTACTGCCATTTTATTTTATAATGCCTATTTTTTGCAACACCACAAAATGCATATCCCCGCACACACACACCAACTTACCAACTACCACAGTGTTAAAATATTGTCCTAAAAATATCAAATGTGTCGTAAAGATTTTGAAGGATCATAAAAAAAAAAAGGAGTTAGCTGTATTGAAAAGATCAACTTCCAAGCTGGGACCAACACAATAAGTTCGCACACAAAGTATTGTTTCTCACCCAATTATTTCTTTTCGAATTTCTGTCCCTTAAAATTCATGCTTTTCTCATAATGGTTTTTGAAGCCAAAAATTTTACTGGAACCCAGAATGACAGTCCGATAATCCCTTTGTGAGCCACAAAAAGTAAATAAAATGACTGAAATGTCTTTAAAACAAAGCCATGCCACTTACGTCTTGCTCCCGTTAGATCTTCAGAGCAATGGACAACATTCAACACAGAAACAGGTCACTATGAAGGTTGCTAAAAATGTGCTTCATAAATAAAGTTGAACTTGAACTATAGATTCTAAAATTAGGGATAATTTTAATCTTAATGTTTTAGGTCAGAAATATTTTTCAATTCCATTGATCTATGAAAACATCCAGAAAGAAAGATTTAGCTTCAGAAGAATGTTTTACAAAGCACACAACCAGAATGAAAGGGAAAAGGGAAAAGTCACAATGAAATAGAAAACATAAATGGTTGTGGGATATCTGTGTCCTGTAAACTAAACTTAGTGGAATTCTATTCTCAGCTTCAGGTATTTGCAGCTTCATGAGATTGGAGGAATGTGGAAATGAGCTGCATCTGTGGTTTACCTTCTTACATAAAGTTACTTCAATTTGGGGGTTTGGCTATGAGAGTTAAAGTTGGTAGTAAATGCTTGCATTTGTTTAGCCTGTTAAAACTGTTGAAACTATATATAAAGACTCTCTCTGAAGCTTCTCCTTATTTCCCAGCTTTCAAATTCTCTGGTCATAAAGCTAAAGCAGAGAAAGGTAATTATTTGTTAGCAAGCCAAGTTTTCACAAACAACATTAGTAATCAGCGTCAGCATCAGGTCTGGGTTAGTCTTAACCATCCACATGCATCTTACCGGCGGGGCATTGGGCCTGTGGTCTGTCTCATAAAGGACGGCCAGTATCTGAGCTTTAGCATTTATTGCTGATGATACCTTTCCAACTGTTCGCTAATATTTATACAAAAAGAAAAAAAAAACAGAAGGGGTGGAAAAAAGAGAATTTATGCAAAGAAAATACTGATGCATTGTTGAACTGTGTTTGGACAGAGGTTTGAATTTGTACCTCTTTACTGTAACTAGGAGCTCCAGAGGGACAGCTCTCAGAACGAACAATTGATTTTGGAGCATTTCTTCTGGAGTACTCACCATCACAGGTTGCAGTGCACTAAATGAACACCACACGACAAAAACGTTAATTTTTTTCGGTGTTTTACAGTTTCACAGATTCAAGGTTACGAAAAACGTTATTTACATTCCTTAACTCATTTATTAGTTAATTTACCTTAAGCAAACTTTCTACAGATATTAATGCAATAACAAATATAATGGCTTGCATTTATATAGTGCTTATAGAGGACCTCAAAGCGCTTTACAACTCCATTATTCATTCACTCTCACATTCTCACACTGGTGGAAGCAAGCTATGATTATAGCCACAGCTGCCCTGGGGCAGACTGACTGATGAAGCCCACTGTAATTCCTTTAAGACACCAAACATCAATTGTATGTTTTTCTTATCACTAAGTTTTCTTAACTCGCTTAACCATTATTATTCAGTACTTTTAAGCCTTAAATGCATTTGACTTGTAAACGTTTAGATTTTATATTTAGTTATTGACTTTGCACTCTTGTTTCATGGTAAAAGTTAGGATGTTCTGAGCTTGGAATACTGTAGTGGCTCAGGAGTTAGGAGTTCGTCTTGTAACCGGAGGGTTGCCAGTTTGTCTCAGTTGTTGTGTCCTTGGGCAAGACACTTCACCCTACTGCCTACTGGTGGTCAGAGGGGCCAGTGTTCAGCAGCCTCGCTTCTGTCAGCTGTGGCTACAATGTAGCTTACCATCACCAATGTACGAATGTGTGTGTGAATGGGTCAATGAGTGAATGTAGTGTGAAGCGCTTTGGGGTCCTCAAGGACTAAATAAAGCACTGTATAAGTACAGGCCATTTACTGTTTTATAACCAAACACTGCTTTAAATATTTTGTTGTTAAATACCTGTCCCATCCCAAGTGTTCCTTGGTTGCTGTATTTACCAATAATGAATTCTGAAGGTAACTGGTTGGATTTGATGTAGCGGTATCAGAGTAAAGAGGGCTTAATACAAACAATTTGCAAACATCTTTGAAAAACATCACTTTCCTTCCACTTCATAAGTATGTACTACTTTTTCCCCACATATAATCTCAGTTAGATACATTGTAGTTTTAATGTAAATTTAATATAAAGCTAAAATTGATTTATATGTGGCCAATCTATTGTGTTTAGCTAATACATGTTTTGGAGACAAAAAAGTATTTATGTAAAATAACCAAGACACCTGTTACCTTAGTGGGATCTTTTTCAGCTAGTTTTAAACCAGTTCCATGAGCCCTCTGTTGCTCATTTTCCACATTATTTATCCTCTCGAGATTAGTGAAGACATTCTCACTCTGATCAATGCAAAATGAGGAGACAGGAGAATATGTTTTACTGTTGGATCTGAAAGAATCAGGATGAGAGGTAGAGCTTTGTTCAGGTTTATCTGATTCAGAGCAGGACAGAGGAGAGGATGGCTCTTTAGGTTCAGAGGTGTTTGGTGGAATAGCAGAGAAACAGGTCTGAGCAGCAGGATCAGGAACAGGGTGGACCACAGAGAACATGGTGGAGCTTTTAGATTGAGACAGAGGAGGAGGAGATGGTGTAGAAGGAGGGGATGAGGTAGATGATTCCACCTACAGGGGCAAAGCCAGACAGATATTAGGGACTGAGGAAAACAACAACCTTTATGTTTTCAAATCAGTTTGTTAAAATGTGCTTAAAACTGTAAAAATTGTGAATGTATGGAGCATGAAAGAAAGGACACTCCAAATATTTAAATTTATGCAATTAACCCTATGGAGGATTAAGAGTATTAAAAATAGGAATCCGTTGTAATAATAGATCCAAATTTAAGTAATTCAATTCTTAGTCTATGAAGTGGCTTACCTAACATATTTATTTTAATTTCAAACCTGAAAAATTCAGCCCTTTTTAAAATGTATCTTACTCATTTATGGTCTGCTTTTTGTAGTGCAACTGGTTTCCTTTTTTTCCCCATTTTTGATGGATTTTCCAGCATAGTAGTTATTGATTTTAAAGTTACTATATTTCTGTATTTACTGTTAACATGGACTTAGTTATCCATAGCCATCCAGCCAAATTTAGAGAGCCTAAAAATGCAGAAATGGGCAAAGCAGTCATAATGACCATTTTTGGAATAATTTAATGTCAGTAACGATCTGATACAAAACCTGTGAAACAGGCAGAGGAGCAGGTGGTTTGTTGGACCCATGAAACATGGTGGACAGGAGGACAGCTCTCTCTTTTATACTCCTGCGTGAAAATTCTCTAGTGGACAACCTCTGGTTTTTACTCTAAGGAGAAAGTAGGAGGAAATCAAAGTGGAAATAGAGAGAGAGAGAGAAAGAGAAGGTGTATTTGGGGTATAGTGTATTTAAAGGTGGGATTAAATTCACCTTCTGCACTGAGGCATCAGAGGACGGATCAACGTCTGAGACGAACAGATCAGACACACAGGTAGAACGTTTTGGGGAGTCTGGTTTGGTGCTTTCCGTGTGATCAAGTTCAGAGCCAGTAGCACCTACAGGGATCTGAAACTGTGAGGGTGATGGGGAACGACTTTGGCTCCTCTGATTATAACATGAATTATTAGAAGAGAGGAAACTGGTTTGCTCAGAAACAGAATTGGGATTCTCCAGCAACCGAAGGTAGACCGAAGGCTGAAAACAGGAGAATCAGGAGGGGACAGGCAAAAGAAAAAAGGATGAGTTCACAGAAGTTAATTAACCCTTTTCTTTTAAAACACAGGGCGACAGGAGAAGTTTGGAGACGAGCGTACCTGCCATTTTGGACGAGATGGAGGAAGAGGAGAAAGAGGGGGGGTATCTTTGGGTTTAGCAAAACGGGGGTTTTCTTCCTCCTCCTCCTCCTCCTCGGAAGATGGAGGGGTGGAGGAAGGGGACAGAGGAGGAGAAAAAGAAGGACTAGAGGGTTCCTTAAACTGCTTCTAGGATAGAAAAGCAATTAAAATATTAAAAGATAGGAAAAAAGAAATGGAAATCATTAAAGGCCTAAACTAGGGCAAATAAAATGTAGGTCCTATAGTAAGATGTGATATATGGAGAAAATACTTCATTAATATTAAACTACATGTTTACATTACATGTTTCCAAAATAAACACAGATGATGACAAAATCATTTAATGTAAAAGCATGAAAGTGAAACAGAGTAGCAGGACGGGTTACTGGCTTCACCTCAAAAGTCCAAACTTCTACCCATCAAAGCTTTAGTTTATTTTGTTTATCAATGGAGGCGTATCGATAAATTTAGTATATTCTTTTAAAAATTAAAAAACACCCGGTCTGTTCTGCGCAACATACAGCAACAAAGATAAAAACACAAAACAAAAAATGTGCCAAGAAGCCAGTCTGGAAGCTTGGATTTTCATATCATAATCATCATCCATCCAGGTATTTGAGCGTCAGCTCGTTCGTTGGCTATGAATTTCTACCTGGGATTTTGGTTCACTTGACCTATAATCTTGTTCTCACCTTGGTGTGCACCTTTGCCGTCGAGTTCTCCTCAAATTTGGCCAGCAGCTGAGTTGCCATGGAGCGGACCTTGTTCTCTCGCAGCTCTCCATCTTCACCAACAGGTGGCGCACTGTGACAGGACAACTGATGCCAGAGAAGAGTCAGATTCAGAGTTGACCTGGCTGATGACATACTTTATCAACTTAAACTCTGTTTTATTTCTGCCTAAATCCAAAAGACTTTTCCAGATAAATACCTCTGTGAGGTAGCTGCTTCCCCGCCGTCGCCTTTTGTTAACAGAATCATCTTCTGCTTTCTTCTCATCCTGAGACAAGAGAGCCCACACTAAAGATTAACTCACAGAGGGACCTGAATCATCCAAAGAACGATAAATTGTAAGAAAAAAAAATTGTAATAAATAATTGTGTAGAGTAAATACTACACAAAAATCTGTTAAGATAATCCCGATAAGGTGTGGGGAATCACCTCTGATCAGTATTTTGACTGACAGCTGGAGATCCTGATTAAATAACAGACTGTATTAAAGAGTACGCCTTTGATCTTAACGTTAGTTATAGCTTCTCTAGTCTAAAGCTGATGTTTGAAGGCATAAACAGATCCAATGGCAAACTGGTACACTGATGGGAGAGGAGGTAACGACTAACAAACTTTAGGGAAACTTAGAGAATGAAGAAAAACATTTGATTTTACCCAGGGTATCCTCTTCCTGGGCTGAGGCAGGTTCAGCAGTCTATGGTTGGATTTAGCACATTCTTCACCATTTTCATCTGGCTGTTTTGAAACTATAGAACAGTCAAAAAGAAATCTGTTATCCGTTTCTTCTCTGACAAAACTGAATAAACAGAAAATGAATTTACAACATAATTCTCCTACAAACTTGTGTCAACTCGTAAATAAGAATCAATTTATTACATTTATTTAATAGAGAGTATGTCTGTTAGTCTTTAGGTATTAGATAATTCTGCCCTGCCCAAATATAATTACTAATCTGAGTGTAACATCCTACCAACTGGACTGTGCGAACGCTCACTTAAAGTCTGTAATTTTCTTGGCTTTCAGAAGCTTAAATTACTGGTGTGATACAGAAGACCGCTGAACATTTAAAGCTACATATGAAACTGAAGCTGAGGCAGCAGCCAACAGTGGTGGTGTGAGCAGAGAGGCAGGCCTCTAGAGTTACACGGATGTGGCTGGATAGGCTTCCACAAACATAGCATGCATACCAGTACGGTTTCTGGCAGGGACCAACCTGACCGCAGTTGTGTAACATGCAACTCAATCTCTGTATCAGATAGAAAGGAAAACGTGTCCATAGTCCTTCAGGCTCTAAAGTGTTTTGATAAGGTGCTGTATTTGTCATTTAAAGTGGTTATATACAGTAGGAACATCTTGCACACAACAGGGAAAAGAAGAACAATCTAGAGCAAATTTAAGTAAACAGGATTTGATTTATTTTGAACTAGGGTTGGAAACCAGGTTTAAAATTCCTGAAAATGTTTGTATATAGTTTGAAATCGATTTATGGAAGATCGTCCTAACATCTAAAAATAAAAGAACTCTCAGTCTCGGTAAAACCCAATTCATTAACACACAACTGTGACAAAGACTGACCATTATTGTTCAGTGATGACTTCCTGAAGGCCTCGAAGAATTTGGAGAGGTAGAGGACCATCAGCAGCTTGTCTGGTTCAGCTCTAGCAGCCATCTCCTTTCCTGTAGTCACTGGTTGGATGCCAAACTCACACTCAGCCACATCAAATGCCAGCTGGTTATTCCTTGCCACATCATCCTCGTTCAGAGAGTCAAAGTCACTGAGATGGACAGAAGATGAGATCTAAGGTAAGATTTGTTTGACCTAATTTGTATTTTGAAATAAATGAACAGACCTAATTAGCTTTTAGCCTTTATTCAATTGAAGGAGTGATTTTCTCAACTCTCAGTAAGGAACAGACCCAACAAACAAGAGGTGATTTGGAATCAAGTCTTCCTGTTAATGAATGAAACTTTTGTTCACAGTAATCTGAATGGGGTATTTGCAAATTCATATTCAACTTTAAGGTTCAGGAAGCTGACAAATGTTTCCGAAAACTTGCCTTTATATTGCTAAATATCATGCAGTGAAGCTTTGAAGATTCTTCATACTTGTTAAAGACTTGTTTCATATGATGTAAAAGTTCAGATGACTAAATACTGTTTGCATAATTTTTCATAAAGTATAAGTTTCATCCTACACATTCAAGCAGACCTTAAACCACAACTCAACATTTCCACACGTGCTTCCTGAATGTGCCGATTGAGCATTTGTGTCCATTCTTACATAAGTTCAGGCCTCTGGTGGTGAATGAGAGCACACAGGGCAAGGCCATTCCTCCAGGACGATGTGAGGTTGGTGACATCCACTCCCCTGTATCCTCGAGTTTGATTCTGACACCAGGTTAGGAGCCGGCTGGGCCGTACCTCAGACTCTGCTCAGGAGACATGACATATAGGTCATTACAGTCAAGATGGCTGCACAGCATCAAAGGACATAAGGACATTTTCATGCCAGAAAGTGTATTGTTTTCCCCTGAGTGTTTTATTTTTGCCCAGACTGGAACGTTTCTGAAATGGTGTCAACAACATAGTGATGTTCGAACTGTGTGTTCTTTTTGGACCTGAGCCAACAGAGCTGGTCCACTTTCTGAAGCTAAAGCAGGACTAACTTTGGCAGCAGAGCAGAAACTTATCCGAATGTGTCTTACTTAGAAAATAACCAGAACTTTCATACTGTGATGAGATTTGAAATGCATAACATTTTCATCACATGTTGGGATTTGTCTGTGGAGGCATAGCCCTCACTTAGAGGGGGATGTGTTACTAATGTAGTGTATGGATATCTAATGATAATTGCAGACTGCATAGCGGCACTGAAATATTTCAGTAACATTTGCCTTTCATGAAATAAATTTAAATAACATTTAAAATGAAAAAAAAAATCTGCTATTTGTAATGGTTTGAGCAGGAACAATGCTGTGTTTGAGCTGTACTACTGCAGTAGTGTGCAGACAGTTCAAGTACTGTTGGAGAGGATACACCTTGAGATGAGATTGTAGCCTACAATGCAGACATTGGTTGCATGCATATAAACCTAACCTTAAAAAATGTGGGGGTTCATGCTACTTTTAATTTTATCACTAAAAATATTTCTTTCCCAACAAACAGCTTTTCTAGATTTTTTTTTAAAAATGTCATTGAACAATAAACCAACAGAATTTCACTGCAAAGGCAGCTTATATATTAAAATCAGACTTAACATTTGTATTTAAAAAAACAACAAAACAACTCATGCCTTTTAGAGACAATACAAGATGAATCCACATTCCAGGGCAGGTAGGTTTTTTTGCTGGTTACTCTTTGACTGACCACACCAAACTGCCATAAGTCAGGTCAATTTAGACTGACCTCTGAAGATCCTGCAGTACATTGATCTTACAGAGAACTTTCAGAAAGTGTAATTGCTACTGTTCCTTCCTGATCAGACGGTTTGTGCCGTTTCTCCATATGAAGTCCTCTGATGCGTTTGTGCCCAAGAACTTGAAGTTTACAACCTCTCTTTACATTTTCCATTCATCACCAAGAGCTGCTGATACAATTTCTCCTTCTTTAAGTCAACACACGCTCCACTCACAATGAGCCCACACTTGTCAGGACAGGTCCTTGTGCAGTTTTAAAATGAGTACGACCGAAGAACTTCACGTCAGCACACGTCTGTGAAAGGCATCACGTCTGACCTTCGTATGAGTGCAATGTTATCCGGCAGTATTGTCTGTGATGAGGTGTGCCAAACCTGTGACTCAGACAGAGATAATGTTTCAGCAGCGAAAGGGCTGGGAAAAGGTTATCTCTAAAGTTAGTTATTTTTCCCCAACACAAAAGATCTCACTTAGATATTAAATAGAAATACAAGACAAAGAGGCTGTGAGTGTGACTCTAAACAAAGCAGAACATGTAATCAGCATGTTAGAAATGGCCAAAGACTAACTTCATGAATTAGTTTCCAAGACTGAGTCAGAGGCAGATAATATAATAATCTTTAGAGATTATTTGTGAAGCCAGACATTTGTCCAGAGGTGTATCATTCTGGGTGACTAAAGTTCCAGGCTCATTCCAAGCTTAACAAACAATTCAGTCTGGATCCTGCACAAAATCTTCAGTAAAAAGGCTCCTTCAAATAAAGAATGAACCAGTGTTGTGACTAAACTTTGCACTAAACTTTGAAAATAGAATTCGTATACACTTTGTTATCCCAAACCCATAGCAAAGACACAGTTTGTTCCTATTTTCTAAGATGAATCTACAGAAAATGCCTCAAAAGACAATTAACAAGTATAAAATAGTATTTTGTACAGTAAGAAAGGGATTCTTGGAGAACCTTCAGCCTCAAACAGTTATGCTTTCTTTTCATAAATAGACTTATAGAATTATTTTTAAGTGGGGCTATGTGGATTATTTAGCAGTAGTCAGCAACTGACCTGCACCAGACAAAAGTCACAGCAAACTGAGTTTGGACGAATGGAAAAATTTTCAAGGAGAGAGGCTAACACTGAGCTGATTGGAGCCCTTTATTGAATCCTTTTATGCCAAATACAACTGTTTTAAAAGTTTAATACTGTTGCAGGACAGCCCCGTGTTAGTCGAGTGCAAATTTGTACACTTCTTGCATGGGGTCAATATTCACATTACCTAGAATTATTCATGTTACTACACTAAACTACAACCAGCTTCAGGACAGATAACTTTGTTTGCTTGCATCCCGGACAGCGGGACCTGGACTCTACTCAAAGATTTAAGTCACACAAAGACTCATGATTTGCCCAGGACTTGAGATCTGGGGCATGAATTTCACAAATATTTTTCTAATACAGTAAGCAGTGAAAGTTAGCAGCAATTAAGTAACATTCTGCAACTCTGACAAGATATATTCTCCTTTTGAAGGGTGCACTTGATTTATCAGGAACATTCAATAGCCGTTTTGTCTGTTCATTTTAACTGTAGCTTCTTAATATTTTCATAGAGGATTTCTGTATTAAACCAACAAAATAAACTTAACTTGTCTGAGACATCTGTGCATATTCTTATGTAAAATGGGTATTTATAATCTCTGTTAAACAAGCATTATTACAAGGATGTTTTCATTTTTTGCAAATAAAAGCCCTTCCCCTTGGAGCTATCAGAAATTCAACATTAGTGATTTAGATACTGTTAAAATATCCAAACAAATATTTAGTTCATCCTCCATTTGCATCTCTGAATGCTGAAATACCCCAAGCAATGTGGGATTTTTTTTAATAGGCCAGATAACCTTAACGAATAAAAAAAGAAAAGTTTATTGTTGAAATTGAGTTTTTAGAAATGTTCACCTTTTCTGGACAGGTTGACTGGTCTTTGTGACAGCCCTCCTTTTTCTACTAGACCCGAATGACCATCAATGAATAAGTGACGGACCTGAAAGAAACAGAGACAGGTGAGAATATTTCCAGTTTAAAGACCTGACAGATTAAAAAAATAAT
Organism: Valencia hispanica; assembly: GCA_963556495.2. Lineage (NCBI taxonomy): Eukaryota > Metazoa > Chordata > Actinopteri > Cyprinodontiformes > Valenciidae > Valencia > Valencia hispanica. The sequence goes on from OY747706.1 coordinate 32,893,949, forward strand.
TAAAAAATACCCGTTTTTGTCTAACACTTTTCCTAATTTTACATAACTTTTTTTTTTACTTCACTGATTTATAGCAGACCCAAGAAGGTAATATTTTAATAAAATCACTCTTGCCATAGCTGAACAAAAGCCTACTAAAAAACAAACCTCACATCTATTTCTTTTAACAGCTTCTGTCTTTAACATGAGCAGTTCCATGCTACAATAGTCAGAATTGTAGCATGGACTGTGCACTGACAATGTGCACAATCACTTCTTGTTTTAATTTGGAAATACAAAAAGCATGGGAGATTTAATCTGTAGCTCAACTTGGCTAAAACAAGTCCAAGCTTGCTGGTAGATAAGATAATTAAGTTTTGTTATGGGGAGGTCTTTTGAAAAAAGAAAATTCCTTTGAATACAGACAATCTTGGAAAATAATCACCAACCTGGTGTGGGCGTACACAGCTGGAGTTTAGGTTCGGGTAGCGGGTAGCGGGATCAATGGTATACTGTTCGAAGTTTTTACTGATGTTTTCTGGTGTGGTCTGGGGCAGCAGGCGGTAAATGCTCTCCCTGATAGAGAAAGGATGGATGATGGATCTTAAACACAGCCTCTTAATTGTTTGTGACTTTTTATTAGGGTTGTGAATATTTTAACTATCAAGTTGGAGTTGTGTAGAGGTCTTTTGGTATTAAATGTGGTCTTTCACTTTTAGTGATACAATGTCAACAACACTACAACTAAGTAATGCACCAAGTTTTTCCATTTCCTCTCTTACTTCAAAGTAAGAATCTCAAACAGAGAAATGGGGTTTCAAGCTCAAAGCATTGAATTCTTATCCAGAACTCACAACAGTCTTCACAAGAAAAAGGTCCATGCTGACAAAGCAACTAGCTGTATCGTGCCATTTTATTATCGCGAGATCTTGTGCCACAAAATTTCCTTACCCTCAACACATCCTCACCTCTCTGCCAGTGTCTCCAATGAGTTCTTTCCCTGTGCCCAGCCCCTCACCATCCAAGCAGTGTCGAAGGCAGCCAGAAATCCCCGAGCACAACCTGTACCCATTGGCCAGAAGGGCTGCAATCAAAAAACATTGTGTCAAAAGGAGAAGAATGAGTATTCCTGGCCTGATAACACGCACGTCTTGCTATCCTTGTGTTAACATTGTATTGACTTCCATTGATTTTACTATGCCTAACCCAGACACTTTCCCTAAACCTAACCATTACTGATACATGCCTAACCCTAACCTAAACCTAATTCACACCATACCTCTAAACCTAACTAGTAGAGTTTAATAGCTAGTTAAACATTGTGGGGACCAGGCAAAATGTCCTCACAACTACAAATGTCCACACAAGGGTGGTGGGCTGTCAAAGGTTGGTCCTCACAAGTAAAGCTATACATGTACACACACACGTTTCTTACCTCGAGAAGGCTATCTCCCACCAATGCAACCACTAACTGATGTCCATGTTTCTCCCTAATCAGGGCAGCATTCTCCGATGCGTACATGCAGGTAAAGTCAAACATGGCTACATCTGGCTGCCCATAGTGGTTGATGGCGTAGTCCAGCGATGGCAGCTGGTAGTTTGTGCCAAAGTCAGCAGCCTCACGAGCGTACGACAGCAATGCTTCCTGGTTAACGTTGTCAGAATTCAGTAGTCTCTCTGTTTCTATGTAGTCCTGGAATAAGAAAAAAGGAACCCTTAAACCCGTGCCAAATATTTCAAACTATTACAAAAGTACAGAATCTGTTTTCAGGTGTAGCCTATTTACCTTATTTAGCTGCTTTAGGCTCATTCATGGGAGCTACTGATAAACAAATGTATAATTTTTTCAAAATTTTCATGACAAAGTTCTGTACTTTGCAAAGCTCTTTTCTTCTTTTTTTAAACTTATCCTGTATGGCAGTGTGGCACTCAGAATTGGTGTAATTCAAGGTGCTTTACATGATTATGGGGTAAAATAAAAATAGCAGTAAAACACAGACAAAGTAAACAAAGTAAAAACGGCAATAAAGCAAGAAGCATACACAAAACATACGATACATTAAAACATTACTCAAAGGCTGCTCTAAATAGATAAGTTTTTAGTTGTGACATAAAAGAACTCAGTGTTTCAGCAGCTTTGCAGTTGTCTGGAAGTTTGTTCCAGATTAGAGGAGCATAGAAACTGAAACTGACATGACATCTGTGTAAAATTGAGATAGTAGAATAGGGCATAAAGTACAGAAATGCAAGTATTTTATATTTAATGTTTTTTTAAAGGAAGAACTTGAACTGAGTGAAGCTCATATTGGCGATGGTTTTACTAGTGTCAATTGAAGTTAGAACTACTTCTTGTTAAGAACGGACTTGCAGCTTAAACAACATGGTCAGTGAGGCTCATTGCATGAGTGTCATACTGATAAAACAAAGCTATGGAGCCATTATAGGTCAGCCCTCTGAAGCTTCTGCTGTGTGTGTGCGTGGGTTTTATCTCAGCAGACGCAGGCAGATTTCACTCAGCACCAATAGCCAATGTAAGAGGAGAAGGAGACCACTGGGGGCTCAGCAGTGCAGGGCTTCAACACCTGTGTATGTACTTGGATAATGAATGTGGAAAAAGTTTGGGTTCTGGATAAGGTCCACAATTAAAATAGAAGAATTTGTTTTATCAAAAAACATGTCCAAATAACAAAAAAAAAGTTTTCAGAGCAAACGCTTGTATCTGACAGAAGCCCCACATTCCTCGGTGCTATCTTGGAAAAAATGTAAAGTATATTCAATCTCTCTGTGTAATTTCAGTTCTGATGCTAATGTGCCATCTGATCTGTTCCATGTGTGGGAGGGTGTTTTTATTTGGCATGTGTAAGAAATAGAATAAAGGTGAGAGGTGCAATGTTTTAATTAGAACCCTACTTATCATCCTCTGCTGTGCAGTGATATCACTCACTACACTGGCCAGCACACAAACATTTCTGTCTTCCCAAAAAGCCCTCTGACTCCCAGCTTTGGGACTTCATTGTAAATGTTATGATTTCCTGCCCCATCAAAAATAAAGTCATTAGAAAACAACAAATGTTATTTTAAATAAAAAATAAATGACAAAAAAACAAGAACTAAAGGTTGCAATCAAAACTTTGAGGCAAGTTATACCAATATTCTGCCATTTAAATAAAGACGCAAGACCTTCTAAAACAATGGGCTGCGTGTTTCCTTATAAGCTGTATGCTTCTGCTAGTGTTGTTGGAGTGCAAACACTTAACAGGAAGAAATTAAGATATTTATAAACCACATTCTCCCATAATCTCAGTGAAAATTACACAAGAAGCCAAAAGAGAAACCAGAGCTGGGCAGCCACATGACAGATTATGATCCACAAACATTTGGTAAGGAACCACTATAAAGGAGTTATATTAACCAACGTCCCTAATCAAAACATGCTTGGTTGTACAATTTAAATTCTTAATAATAGTTAACATTTATGTATGCAAGTACAGCGGGGCAAAAAAGTATTTGGCAGCCACCAATTGTGCAAGTTGTCCCACTTAAAAAGATGAGGTCTGTAATTATCCTAAATACACTTCAACTGTGAGACACGGAATGTTAAAGAAAGAAAAGAAAATAGTCCAGGAAATCACATTGTATGTTATCTGAAGAATGCTGAGCTGCATCCCAAGTACCCCATACCCTCTGTGAAGCAAGGGGGTGGAAACATTATGCTGTGGGGCTGCTTTTCTGCAAAGGGGACAGGACGACTGATCCGTATTAAGGAAAGGATGAATGGGGTCATTTATTGAGAGTTGGGGCAAAAACCTCCTTCCATCAGTGAGGGCATTGAAAATGAAACACTGGATTGTCCACCATGACAATGATCCCAAACACACCGCCTGGGCCATGAAGGTGTGGCTACGTAAAAAGCATTTCAAGGTCACTGCCAACCATGGTTACATTACAAAGTATTGGGGTGAACTTTTGTTACTGACCATATGCTTTTTTTTGGTACCATTATACAAATAAATTCTTCAAAAATCATACAATGTGATTCCTGGATTTTTAAAAAAAATTTATATTTTTCTGATTATTACTTTTTATATGCATCAACTTCTATTTTTGCTAACTAATTCTCATGTTTTCTAGAATTTATCCGGGGGAGCTCTCTGTCTTCTATTATTATTAACTTTTGTTTTCTTATTTGCAGATATTCCTACACACCTATGGTCATTAGAACTACGATTCAAGTTTTTTATTTGGATTTCGTGTTTCACTGATGTTTTTTATTCACTGGATGTAGTATTTGTGATGTTGTGATTTATGTTTTTGGATTTCGTGTTTCACTGATGTTTTTATTCACTGGATGTAGTATTTGTGATGTTGTGATTTATGTTTTTGGATTTCGTGTTTCACTGATGTTTTTATTCACTGGATGTAGTATTTGTGATGTTGTGATTTATGTTTTTTTTACCGGAAGTCTTTTGTCACATGACTTGATTGATGTCTTATAATTGAAGCACCTGTTGTTCATTTTATGTGTAAGCCCTGAAGAAGACCGTTTGAGCGGTCGAAACGCGTTGGCATGTACCTCTAGACTGAATTAAAGGACTTTTATTTACCAGAGTGCCTCGGATCCACTTCTCTTGTTTCAATGTTTTTTTTTTTTTTACATTCCGTCTCTCAGTTGAAGTGTATCTATGATAAAAATGTCAGACTTCTCTCATCTTTTTTAGTGGAACAACTTACACAATTGGTGGCTGCCAAATACTTTTTTGCGCCACTGTATGTATGCATAATATGCATCTTTGAGGTAATGGGGAAAAGAAATTCCACTTGTTTCTAGTTTATTTCTTCATAATGATCCAGACCTGGAAAATACTTAAAATTAAAATCAAGACTTTTCAAAACTGTCTGGGGACCATAAAATGTCTAAGAACATCTTAATGTTAAAAAATGTAAATAAAACAAGTTGTTGAAGTGTCCAGCAAAAAAAAAAAAATATTTTAATGTCTGTCTTTTTTGTACAATAACTTCCTAATGGATTCCCAATTTTTATCATTTTTATCTAAACGTTTTTTATATTGTTGCAAAGTTTAAATATTACAGGTGATCTATTATCACAATGGGTTACCGTTTAGTGAACTCACATTTATGATGACCCCTTTGTCCAGCAGGCTCTGCTTCTTTGCAGTCATCACAAAGTAGTGGGTGTTGTCCTTGTAGTAAACAATGTTTTCCAGATCAATTCCTAAACATTTGAGAATTTTATTTAACACAGATCTATTTAGAGCTGTAGATTGTCCAGAAATTTGAAACAATCTATTTTTACTACTATTATAATTTACCTGTCTCCTCTTTAAGTTCCAGAAAGAATTTCTGGTTAAAGATGAAGGCAACGCCACTGATTTCCTCTACTTTGGCCTCTGCAGTGGTATTCCTGTTGACGAAGTTGGCCGTTATAGCAATGGCTAACTTTCCTCTGAACTCCTTGCGCCTGAAACCTGCCAAGATGTGATGAGGAATTATAAAAGGGGAATGATGCAAAGAAACCTAAAGGGACAAAATAGATCACATTTGTTTCTAATTAACATGCATAAATGGTAAATTGGTTGAACTTGTATAGCGCTTTTCTAGTCATACTGCCCATTCAAAGCTCTTTAAACTGGAGCCACATTCACCGATACACACTCACAAACGCACACATATTTACACACGAATATAGAGCTCGAGAGGCAACTTGGGGTTAAGTGCCTTGCCCAGGGGCACACTGACATGTGACAGTGGGAGGTTGGAATTGAACCTACGACCCTCTGATTGCAGGACAACTACTCAACCTACTGAGCCATAGTCCTCCCATAACTATGCAGGGAACTAACAAAGGAAATAAAAAAGGTTTACAGTAATCAGAAAAAAAACATCTTTATAAAGCATTTGATCACTGAACAAGAACTAGTTTTTTTCTGTCAGTATGTTAGACCAGATGTATAATATATGGCCAAAACTCTTTACTTGAAACTCTAAAATCACTGAATTCTCATGTTTTCTAATCACTTCCATGGCCAAGGTGTATAAATGACAGCACCTAAGCATGCAGACTGCTTCTACAAACATTTGGAAAGGAATGAGTTGTTCTCAGAAGCTCAGTGAATTGTAGCATGGTACATGATAGGATGCCAGCTGTGCAACAGGTGTAGTCAAATGCAAAGAGCTGGTTTTGTCAGGAGCCAGGTCACTGGCATTCGCCTGACTGTATTGTGTTGTGTATAAAGTTTGGTGCAGTGGGGATTATGCTGTGGGGCTGTTTTTAGTACCAGTGAAAGGAACCCATAATGTTTCTGCATCCCAATACATTTTGGACAGTATTATAGTCCCAACTTTGAAGGACCAATTTGGGGACTGCCCCTTCCAGTTCCTAAATGATTGCATACAACTGAAAAAAACAAGGTCCATAAAGATTTTGATGGGCCTGCACAAATCCCTGACCTCTACCCAAATTAACACTTTTATGGTTTAGAATGCGAGCCTAGCCTTCTTGTCCAACATCAGTGTTGGACCTCAAATGAATTTCTGAAAAAAATGGTCTTATATTCCCAAAAACAAAGTTCTACATTTTGAGGAAAGCCGTCCCAGAGGAATTGAAGCAGTTATAACTGCAAAGGGAGGACAGACATTAAACCCTAAAATAGGTCACACAACTATGTGTGTGTAAAGTAAGATGAGCGAATAATTTTGCCAATATGACTGTATATTTAGAACAACAAGAATGAAACTCTACAACTATTTTTGGACAGAAAGGTAACATGGCTCTCAACAAGTTCATGAACCTTCACACACAACAACCAACACATAAAATGCATTCTCTTAAAACTATGTCAACAGGAAATGTGCTTCAGCGGCAAAACAGCTTCCCCAATGTGGGTCAGTAGCAAAACTTTCTTTGCTTTTCACATTGGACCAGTTGTCAGCCATTACTTACTCCCCCGTAATACTTCACAGTTCTGAGTTAAGGTCAATCTCACCATCTAATGTGCTCCTGCGGCCATCAGCACCAATCACCACATCAAAGTCAAATTCAGAGACTGGATGATTGGCGGGCCGGAGTTCTGCTCGCCATCCAGGACCTGAGAAACACACACAAAAAAAATTACATGTTTTTTAAGTGAGATTAATAGAACATCTATGAGAAAATCAAAGCTAAAAAAGTGTTTTGCTCCTTTCATGTAATTAGTGTTTTAAAGTAAATGCCCTGGATTTGCTTGCATGCTTTCTGCCTGATGCAGTGCAGCTAAATAAAGTCTTTGAAAGGCTTCTATTGTGTTCCCCGGAGAGGTAAAGTGTGAAACCCTTATGGGAATTGCTTTAGAAAACAGAGCAGTCTATCAATAGCTTTATTTTCCACTCTGCAAGAACTTATCTGTTCACTTCAACATATGTGACATGAAGGCTGCTTTTTTATATAGCTGACATATGAAAGCAAGTGCCATCATGCCTCTGGTGGTCATGACCCTTTCAAACAAGGATAACACCGTTTAATAAAATACACTGGTCTCTTTCTGTACTTGTTGAGAACCTATATTAGGACCAAACTAACACCCTAAACTTAATTTTGAGGGTTGAAACTATTATTTCAAGAGGTGATTCTTAAAAGATATATCCCATGAAGATCTTGGGCACAGGACTGTTTTCTTTTCACAACAACGAAAAAGCCATCTCAGAGAACTGTAGAGAGAAAGCAACACCCAACGCAGATGACTCACCATCTTCCGTTTGCTGCTCCAGGGGCTCCAGAAGTTTTACAAACTCCACATTGACATGAATCTCCACTCCCAGGATCAGGCTCACTTTCAGCAGCATCAGCTGCAGCTGGCGAATACCTGGAGAGGGTACAAACAGTGCTATTTAAAAGGCGTTGTTTAGTCATGTCACAACCACAAACGTCAATGTATTTTATTGGGATTGTAGACGATTTGCCAAGACAAAGTGCAAAATTGTTGCGTGGAATGAAACACAGTTTACTTTATTTACAAATACAATCTGAAAAGCGTGGTGCACATTTGTATTCAGCTGTCTTTACAGTGTTACCTGTAAATAAAACCCTAAGCAACCAACTGCCTTCAGAAGCCTGGCTGTGTGCAATTTAATCTCAGTATTGATACAGCTGTCCTGTGAAGGTCTCAAAGCTTTGGTAGAGAACACACATGAAAAAACATCATCTTGAAAACAAAGGAACGCAGCAGATGGGTTGAAGATAGAGTTAAAGCAGGGCTGGGTTATAAAACAATATCCAAAGCTTTGAACAGCTTAAAGAGTTTTTTTAATTTATCATCTGAAGTTAAAAGAGTAAGGTGCACCTGCAGACCTACCAAGATATGGACATCAAAATAAACATGAAAGGAAAGCATAATATCATAAACACACCCAATTTGCCCGTGGCAAATGATGGAGCAGCAGAGATTCACAGCTCAGGTGGGAGAATCTACTGACAGGACAACTATTAGTTGTGCAAGGAACAAATCTGGCCATGTGGAATATTTAAAGAAGAAAACCATTGTTGAAATGAAGCCATAAAAGCCTCTAGTTGCAGTTTTCCACAAGCCCACAAGGGACACGGCAAATGCAGAAAACTGACACTGCGAATGATCCTGGACACACCATTCCCATGGTGAAAAATGGTGGTGGCAGCATCATGCCTTTTGCTTCATCAGGGACAGCGAAGCGTATTATAGTAGACTGGAAGATGGGTGGAGCTGAATACAGGGCTATCCATTAGTAATGGAGCCTGAGTCCCCGGGGCTAAACCATTTCATCATAGCTCTGGCTCCTTGTGACGAAGTGTTGTGGCTCAAAATCAGCTATTGTCTGGAACAAACACAAGTTTGCCAAATAACATTAAAAGAAGTCAGAAGCCAACCTTATGTAGGATCTACACCCAGCCAAGCTCAGCTTTGTGAACGGATAAATATACATGGCACACTTACTGCAGCTAAAGGCAACAAATACTGAGAAAACAATGTGACCTGGAAGATAAGATAAGAACTCCTCTAATAGAGACAAAAACAATGTAATACAACAGGACAAACATGCAGAGAGATAAGGTTTTTATCAAGTTCATAAAAAACTATCTCCTCGATAGCGATTCAACATAGTAAGTAACCATCATTTACATTTATGGCCTAACAGTGTTTTGCATGCAATCTTGTAAAGCAAAAGTATGAAGGACAAATCGAAATACAGGAAAATTAATCGTTTTATTGGTGTTGGCATTTATGAAACGTCATGTCCTTCATAACTTATTTTGGGTCAGCTCTATTTTTGGCCCTAAAGTAAAGCACTAAAAAGAGACCACTTACTGATGTGGTCGATTGCACCGGCGCAGAACTTTCCAAAGAACTTCTTGGCTCCAAGAGCCCTGAGGTCATGAATGGTGTAGGGCCAGAGGTGGAGCACATTATTCCTGGAGAAGGTGTCCCTCTTCTCAATCACCACCACTTTGCAGCCGAGCAGGGCCAACTCGATGGCCGTCCGCAGACCGCAGGGGCCACCACCGATGATCAAACACTGGGAGTAATGGAATATATTAAATCAGTGAGAATGAGGAGGAGATACAGTCAACAGGAGGTAGAATGCTTTGTGTATACAGTCCAGTCAGATCTAAAATATATACAAATATGAAATGCATGCCTATGTTACAGTTTTAACCTCACCCAAAATATTTACATTTTAATATTATTAGTGAAAAAGAATACAACATCCAGGGCATAGTCTATATAAAAGTTTGGACATCTTTTTAGCTTGCCTCTGAAAGGTAAAGATACATACTCATGAATCTTGAGTCTTGACACATCTTGAAAGGTGCTGAATTTGATTTAAGTGTTTTCTTTGTTTGGATAAGTACAAACCTAGAAAAATAAAAACCGCTTTGAAAAACATTTGTATATAGACCCTCAAGTTGGTTTCAACCCTTGTTTTTTATGCTGTTTTTATATAAAAGATTAACTTTCATAAAGCTGTTCATGCACCCATTACCCTTTTTATAAACTAGTGCAACCATACATCTGTTCATCCATTCTTTAATCTGGACACAGATGGATCCAACCATTGATTCTTCTACTCATCTGTTAGTCCATCAAATCATCAATCCATCTCTCCATCCATTTGTTTATTCAGCTAGACATTTATTGACCTATTCATTTATCCATCTATTCATTTGTCAATCCATTCATTATCCATCCTTACAGTCTGTTCTTTTAGATTCCCTATTATTAAAACCCTGGTCTCTAAAAAGTTCAGTCATAAATTCCTGGTGGAATTTAAGTTGCATTTTAAAATCTGGAACTCAGATTCTGGAAATTCTGGAATTCTAGGAACTCTGGCTAAAGAAGAACTACAGTGTTTTTTAAGAAAAAAAATCACAAATGGCTGATTTTTTTTTTTGGGGGGGGGGGGGGGGGGGTGCCTTATCTTGTGATATCCAAACATTCTGTGTTTATGGTAAACATGTAATCTCCATCCAAAACAAAAGTTGTACATTTTGTGAGATTCAATTGCAAAGTTTAACAAGTGTTTTGGAGAGCATGATTTGATGCATGCTATCCCCTCTTGCATGTAAAGAACCATATATGGAGACAACTAAGTGGCTGACATTAAAAAACGCCATCCCCTCGCTTGGATTTTAGATTTTGTTTCAGCAACCCCCCCCAGCTCCACATCCACATCCACCATCTCCAAATAGCAGTTTCTCTAGAAAAAATGTCTGGAATAATAGCGGAGCTGTTATTTTTGGCCAGCCCTCTGCCCAACCCTTCTGTGGTAATCTCCCCTCTGCAGGTCTCTGGCCCATTTCCCCCACTCGCTTAACGTCTTATCTTTTCCTTGAGATATGAAGTCTTTCCAACACGCCGGAAGTGCAGCTTAAAACATGAATACATACACGGTCTAACAATTCAGGACTTGAAATACCAAATATGAGATCTGTGTTTCCAAACTGTGCTATGAACCTAAATAGAAGTTATTTAGTACAGTTAAACCTGCAAGTGTTCATTGCTTTGTCTGTCTGTACCATAAACCTGTGTTTCCTGCTCCTGTCGCTTGGAGCCAACTGCCCTGCATGCTCCAACCCTGCAGAACTTGATGCCAAGCTGTTGAGGTTAGTCATTATTTTAAGTCAGGTGTGTTGAATCACGAAAACACCTAAAACATGCAGGATGGTGTGCCCTGAATACAAGAATCCAGAAACTTCACTGTAACAAACCTATTCGATCCCTCTGCATATGAACATCTGAATCTACAAATCCAGGCTAAAAACGACGCACTTTACACATGCATCAAAAATACATGCAATCCATTTATTCATCCATTCAACACCCTTTCATTTATCTGGACATTTATGCATCCTTTACCTGTTAAATCTATCCATCAAACCATCCATCCACCATTATGTCCCTCCAACAACCAATCTGTCCATCAGTTTGCTTATCCAACCATCTGGACATGTACCCAGCCACCGATCCAGCCATTTACCCATCAGTCCATCAATCAATCTGTCTATTCAGACATCCATCTACCCATCCATGCATCCAACTGGACATCCATCCACCATCTTCCACTCAATTTCTTGCTTCTGCAAACAAGCTTGCCTTTGATTTTGCAAAGGCATAAAGGGCTGTTTTATTGTGCAAACTTCATGGAGACTAACGTTTTAGCAGCATCTGTCTTCTGATGAATTCCATGAAGACTCCATAAAACTTTGCACTGTAAAGCTGAAGTGATCAGTGAGCTCCAGTGAATAAGATGTCTAAATTTTACTCACCATCTTTGTTCTGAGTCATCATCTGCTTATATTGTAGCTGTTGTGTTTTTATATCTGATTTCAGCCTTACCACATGTTCTAAATAAGAACTCTAATTGGATAAGGTGTGCATGATTTAATAATAAGCGGTTTCACTGCAGGCTGCATATAGCAGGCATCAAATACCTCCACCTTAGAAAATGTGGAATTTCTTTGGGAAGCTGGTATGTAAGTTTATTGCTTTATTTATTTACCTGTGGCAAAGCATTATTTTTCTCATATTTTGCTTGCAGCCAGGTGGATACATGTAACCAAACTCGAACATCTTCAACAACTGGAAATACTGGTGGGTCAGTAAGCTGTGTTTAGCCACATCTCAGTTAACATGTTAATCACTTTGATTCTTGATAGGTTTACAGTGTAAAAATGACCTTACTCTGCCTGAAGGGAATAATTTTAGAGACAAATAGACCTTTTACCTTACCTTCCAAAAACCTATAACAGATGGTAAAGGTGCCCAGATACATAATTTGACTCAACTAAAATAAAATTTTGACTGCTAGCAAGATGGTCTTACCTTTGTTCCCTGGCAGGCTTTATTCTGGTTGTACACTTTCTGCTGTGCCCGTTTGTCTAGTTTTGTCCATAGGGCTTTCACTTTCCAGGAACTGACTGCTGCCTTCAAGGAGCTGTAGAAGTTGCTGTGATCCAAAGGATCCAGCTTGAGCTGTCTGCAGAGGATGCTGAAGGCCTGCAGGGTTCCTTTACATGTGGACGCCTGGACAAAGTTCTCAAAGAGCTGGCTCGCCTGCGCTGTTCTATTATCCTCCGTCTCTCCCATCTGCTCAGACTGTAACAAAGTTCCTTGAAAATGTTCCCTTCACTATCCCTGTGTGGCTCCCTCTGAATTTTCCTTGTTCCACACTGTTAGAACTGATGGTCTAGCTGCTGTAGACTGCCATGCTTTGATGCTTCTAGATGAAGAAAAAAAAAATATCGTTAGCTATGTTACTTACTTTGTATTCTGTCTGTGTGTGGAACAAATATGTTTGAACTTATTGAGATCTGGCAACTTATGTCTGGTATTTAGTTCATTTGTAACTTGGAACTGTTGCCAATATTCAAAAGCAAAACCTCCTTATACCTTATTAGCCATTTTATAAATAAAATAAGCTTTCTAGTTCACTATTGCAGTTTTTAACCTACACAAATCAGCTATAGAAACATTCATACAAAAAATTTACTTTAATTGTGAAAAAAATTTATTATTTCAATTGTTTTGATCTTTTTTAATATAAAAACACAAAAGTCATGATTATGGCATTCTGAAGTAATCTAGCCAGGGAAATGAAAAGCTAAAAAACAAATCATTGTGTAGTCTCTCTCACACCCAGCCAGCCAGACATTTTTAAATACTCTATATTAATACAGTTCCCATCAACCCTTATAGTTCAAATACATTTACTTCGTTCTATGCATGCATGTATGACAATTTTACTTACACAAATCAACAAACATACACAAAGCATTTATGCTCACATTCACTGTGTAAACAATTTAGATGCTTAGGTAATAGATGTAAAGTGTAAATAACAAAAATGCAAAGTTTTATATTTAGTATGAAGTAATTTTGGTGTACATTTTTGTTCTGTGAAACAGGACATGTTAAATGCCATATTAGAAACTGAAAGGCAAAAGATGAAATCCAAATAAATTAGAAAAAGGTCTGTGGATCACAGTGAAAAATTACCTTCACAGTTCAATGTATTTCTGCTTTAACCATCTTAATATCTCAAAATCTCAACCGGACATCAACAAACCTGCAGATTTACAGACAGCAATTATCAGCATATATTTTTTTGCAACCAAGAAATGTTTGTCCTGCAGCTCCACTGAATGCCTGACAGGATTAGGACAGATTTATGCTCTTGGTGGAGCTCAGCTGAGCAGTCATGGGAGAAGCTCAAACACTGTAGGAATACAGAAAGAAATAATTTTCACAGTCACACAGCCAAACTTTTATACCAACGGCAAGTTGTTAAGGTATTAAATATATCCAGATGATAGTAAATATTCCCATAGAAGGGTGTTTGCTCTGTCCCTTCACTGAAAATGGATTAAATCTCACAAGCAAACACGAGTTTTTGATAAACCCTAACCCTTTTTAAGAACAGGGTCTGGAAACTCTAACATCTCTATAAATCAGTTTTTATTTTCCAGAACTCATCCAGACCGGGAAAATGATAAAAGCAAACTTAATATTTTTCTCAAACATTTCAAGCCCGACTTGCAACCTGTAGGAATGGACTTTTTTCCCCCAATCACAAACTCCACCCCACAACATACATGACTTATCCAAAGCTAGAGAGAAACATTTCCTGAATGACGTCTCCCTTAGAGGTGAGCACCAGGTCACATTTGCTGGAAGCCTCACGGCATTATTCTTTTACACTCATGGAAGCTGCTTCGTAACAGGAGTTTACAGAGGCACATTTTCTCTCTGACAAAGATAACACTCTGCTTGTGTATGTATGTACATACGTTCAACTGAACAGACTTGAGGTCATTAAGTATGTCTAGGGTCGCATCATGGTAAATTGTGAGTGTAGCTGGAGAGCAAAACCTGGTTGGTCATTTTATTCTGCGCTGATCACGGAGGAACCTACACTTTCTCTGAGTCCTTGAGTGGCCCAGGGGGGATCTCAGGTCTCAGCATCCTGACAGTTTGGAAGCACACAGCAGCGTCTCAGTTACCATTACTCCCTTTACAAAGCGACACGCCTCAGACCTTTTATGTAAGTTCAAGCCCTGCCTAGAAAAAACACTTCCACATCTTTGGAAAAATTAAATTTAGTTGAAAAGATTTCTGGTGTGAGGGCTCAGGGAACTGCTGTCCTATTTCTGTCCGTCTCTGATCATCAGACTTAATGTAACCAACTGGTTCAAGTAGAAAAAAAACAGACGTGTGCATTTAGAGGCTAGAGGGGTATGGGAAAGAGCACAACCATGGAAGCTTTTTTTTGTTTATTTTGCAACAACTGGGAGGGTGTGCAATGGGAGTTTTCTACAGGAAGTGGTTAAATGCATTATCTTCTTCCACAGTTGTTGGTGGATCACATTCTCTTCACTTCAGTCTGAGTCAGGGACCAACAAAGCATAATATGTTGGGGTCTACTGTACATTTTTTGCATGAAAATAAGAGCCTTTTGAGCCATAAGTAACTCACCCGCTTCCAGAGGGATGCATTTACCTGGGAAGGCAACACACAAAACAATTCATAATTGCATGAAGGTTGTACCAGTTAAAAATCGTTACAGCTGTTTTAAGGAGACTAAATGCCAACACACTGGGCAGTTAAATTTTGTTATTTCTAATTTAAACCAAATGAATATGGGCCTGGTCTAGTAAAACCCCAATCAATCAGCGGTAGTAATCAGCTTGATCTGCTCTGATAGGTGATCCACATGTGAAATATTGGATGCATCTGCGGCTTATATCATTTAAATGCATTGAAACTAAAAAAAAAAAATCCCTCTTTTTCTGGTCCATCAACAAAAAGCGTGTTGTTTGATTTACCTTTAGGATTTGGATTTAGTTAAGGGAACACAAAAACAAACTCATTCTGTTAATGTGTTAAATTAACAGAATGAGTTATATGCATCATACTCTTTTAAAAAGTCTGAGTCAGCATATTGGACCTGAAAGAAAAAAGTAATAATAAATGTCAGCAACTAAAAGGTATAAACAGTGCATCTCAAGCTTCCACTATGTATCACGAGTAAAAACTTGGAGGCTTATGAAAGCCACAAAATGGCAAATCAGATAAATGTTTTTAGCTTCTCTCCTAACCATATATCAAAATCACTAAAAATTGTTTTTTGACCGTAATATTCTATTTTTCCGCTTAACTGAAACAAATTACAATGAAACAGGAACTAGAGGATTAGGCACGTCAAAGGTGGCTGATGTAGAGGCCTGGTAATTAAAAATAAAATAAATTCTGCAGTTTACAATAGTTTATAATGCTTAGAAGCAACTTTTGTTCATCTAACAGAAAGTACATTAATTTTTTTGTCTCCTCAGATTATTTGTAGTTTAGTGGTCACGTGTTTCAGATCAAACTAACTGCAATATCAGACAAAGATAACCTGAGAAAATACAAAAGCCGCTCCTCAGATTTTGATTTTATTTATAATGGGTTTTTGTCATTTTTTTTTATTTTTACATAGGGCAAGGTTGATTTGGATAGCTTTTTTCCCCCTTAAAAATTAAAATCTATTTTAAACTGCATTTTGTGTTTTAATTTAAAATGTACTTTGACTATAGAAACATGTCACAATGACAACAAAGAGACAAGAGACAGCTGGAAGGGGGAAAACACCTTGAAGTAGGTCACTTTGTGTCACTCAAGCAGGCCAATTATCAAGTATTCCTTCAATGCAGATCTTTTGCAAGTGACTAAAATTATTTAAAGGGAATGAAGGGCAAATCTTTTACCCAGCACAAAATAGTTCAGCCTATAGATTAACAGCTGCTATTTTATTCAGAAAGATGATATTGACAGCATTTGAGGATATATATTAATACATAGCATGTTAAAGATACCAAAGGGTATCGGGTGTCTGCGCCTGTGTACAAAGAGCTTTGCATAATGCAGCTTGCATATTTCTTTAAGCTTTTTGTAAATGGGACAAAACGGCCACTAATTCCCACAAGCATCAAATTCTTTTCAGCATTCAAGGCTATTAAAGGCTCCAGGTCTGTAGATTACCCAGGAAGAAGCAGTTTTTCAAATAAATACGCCACTACCAGGTCTTTAGGACACTTTCTTTACAACACTTTTACCAACCACCAGGCGTGCAGCAAGCAGTTCAGTAAAACTGTAGGACTCTCAACATAACATGTTTTTTAGAGAGAGATAGTCAGCAACAGATGGTGAAATGGGAAAATTTGTTTAACTTTATAGTTTATATTGGAGTCTTTTTAAAAACAATTACTCAGGACAACTGTTTATTCAACATTTCTTTTTATGCAATTTAAATTACTTTAGCTCATTTGCCAAAGAAGAAAAGGGGGACTAAAAAAGGCAGATGAGTCATCTCACCGTTTATCAGACAAACAATGAGATGACTATTACTGTACTAATACAATACGTTGGCAAATAGTTTTGGAAATAAATTAAAAAGCTTATCTCCTTGCACAATGCTGCAGAAATTAATCCATCCTCATCTGGCAAACCCAATATCTGGGGCAACTCTTTCTTCACTGTTCAACCTGCAAAACTTCATGATGAAAACAGTGTTAGGATTCAGACATTTAATCCATATTTAATGAACCAGGTCTGGGAAAAGTTATACTTATACCATTTGACCTGAAACAGCTTCTTGTCTCACCCATATTTCAAGAAAAGCTGGTATAGCAGAAGAAATGTCAATGGCACACCACAACAGAGAATGGTTAAAGGAAAGAATCTCAGACAACTTTACCAAAACCTCCCTGCGGCAGAGATTTCAAAAATATTAAACAAAGGTGTCCCGGTGCACAAGGTAAACGTTAAGGAAGTTTAGAGGACATCAGGAATCAGGCTACAACACTGTTAAAGATGCAGCCTGTCAGGTTTTATAGATTGGAGACTAGTTTCAAAGTGCCCGAGGCACAAACAACTGGAGCGTAGAAGTGACAAATGGAGCAGGAAAATTGTGTCCCTGGATCACTAACAAAGAGATATTTCACTCATGATGGCTCCACAATATTATCAATTTTTTTTACAACATGGGCAGCAGCCAAGAACAAGTGTGAACTGTGACACTTCTCTCATTCAACGGTACAAAGTACATTCAATATAATATTGGTGTCTGTTTACCATTAAAATGTCCAATAAAGCGCATGTCACCTCAGCATTCTGAAGTCACAAAGGGGATTATTTATTATAATTATTTGTCAAAAATCTGAATAGTGACAGAAAATCTGAGGATTTAACATTTCAGATTGTTTATTTTTCTACAGAGGGTGAAGGGGTTCAGTAGAAAGTGTGAGTTTCACAGTCTAAACTAAATTAATATCCGTCTTAAATTTGGAGTAAATCAGAATATGTAGACAATCTGCCAAAGCAGAGAGATAATCTACAGGTAGGGCCTAATGTCGTGGAAAATACAGTAGAAATGGTAGAATTTGACCAATAAGTGGAAAAAAGGGGAATACCCGTTTTCTCTCACTTTTTACATTGATATTCACATTAGAAGAAAGACTATTGGATGAGAAAAGTCTGGAATGCTTTCATGACATCTATAATTATGTAAAAGCAAAAACTGTTTATGAAGGAACTGTAAAGAAAACATTTATAAACCAAATAATTAATAAGCCATATCAAAACAGGTAAGAAGCAAGCTAGCGTTAGCAGGCCCTTTTAGTAAACTCCAGCATATGCAAAGATCCTCAACAGACCAAGATGCGCATGCACAGAAGAGTAGCTTTAGGCCCCAATTAAGAGGTTCTTTAGAACTTATTGATAAAGCAATCAATGTTTTAGATTAAGTGGTGTTAGAAAAGGCCTTATACTAAATAAACCCCTTAAATTTTACACAATAGCCCCCTATCAGCTGTAAAAAAAAAAAATCTTACTTTGTAAAGCATGAACTACAGAAACAGAAATGAAGAGAGAAATTGGGTAAAATACATTTCAAGGGCTCTGACACAGAATGAATGATTTATTTTTCTCCTTTTCCCTGACACTCAAAAGAAATTAGTCAGAGTGTACTCTACTTAAGTATTGTTTACCTTTAAGAATATCTTTTTGGCTAAACATTATGAGCATTAAAGTATTTATGGCAACTATACCTGACACTAGATGACACAATTGCACAAACTTAAACTCTTTACAAAAACATTTGAACTGTGTCTTTCAAAAAATGCAAAAAAAAAAAAAACAATTTTAATATAGACACAACCACACATGCATACATATGTGTATATATATAGCTTCAACAACATTTAGGGGCTGTTTACACGACAACGTTTTTCAGCAAAGCGGAGGTTTTTCTCTCTGATTCAACCTCTCGTTTACACGACAACAGAAAAACGGGGGGACGAAAACGCATCTTTTGGAAAACGGCTTCCAGAGAGGAGAATTCTGAAAACGCTGGGTGATACGTTGCCGCGTAAACGCAAGCCGGAGACTTTTAAAAACGATGACGTCACTGCCAGCCACCTACGGACGTGTTGCACTTGCTAGAAAAACAACAATGGCGGATCCAGGTATGCCTCTGAAGTATGCTTCTGAAGTAATTTGGTCTCTGTAAGCAAAACTTAAGAGATCATCAGGCTTCTATGCGATCACCAACGGAAATGCATTCAGTACGTGCGTCAAATAATCAATACAACTTTATTTAAGCGGAGAACTACAAAAAGACAGTGACATGTTTATTTTCCGGGTTGTGAGGGGGAAACCTTGGAACACTGCATACACGGGGCACACTGCCATCTAAAGGCCGGGCATATGTACTACATCGTTTTCCATCGTGCGCCCTGTCGTGTAAACGCAGTGCGTTTTCACCCTCGTATTCAAACAAAAACAGCAACGTTGTCGTGTAAACAGCCCCTTAGTAAACACTGCAGATATTACATAGTAAGGGATTTGATTAAAATGATTAATGACTTTCATTATATGTTAATCACTAACAGCAACTCAAAACTGTTGCATAAAGTCGACAGCCTGTGGATTGTTTTGTAGAGCAGTGAGAGGAAGATAAAAGCTGAGTCAACAAGTTCTTGCCCAGACTGACAGGATTTGCCAGAGAGAGGAAAAATACAGTGAGACAGAGCTGCAAGAAGAATGGGAAATGGGAAACTGAAACAAACGGGAAATATTACATTCACATAGCAGAGGTTATGAAATTCTTGGAATTTAAACATGTCTGCAGAGAGTTCAAGAATGATGAATGAATACACAACTGTTTAATATTTAACATCAGCTTTTCTCAAGGTTATAAAAGCATTTGAACAAAAATTAGACATAATGGCCAGATTTATACTGAAGTGAGGGAGGAAAAAAAAACATGCTTTTAGAATTTCGGATAAATAAAGCCATATCACTTCCTGCTACTATGAATTACTCTCCTTCAATGCAGTAAATTTGTTTGGACTGCTGCTACAACAACAGCAGACTGGAGCCATAATCACAAAACGAAATGAATAATCTCTTAAACCTTTCACTTGAGCTAATTTCCAACCTAAGCCCATCAGCAAAAGAAAAAAAATGGGATATGTCATTCTAAATTTTCCATTAAACAGCCATCTTTCAAACTGCATGCAGACTTTGTGGATCAAACCGAACCAGTCTGAATCAGTAGAACCTCCTCAACACAACAGAACCTCTGAGCCAAATGTGTTTATAACAGCTCACTTTATTAACTGCATGGTCATGCTAAAAAGGACAAAAGAGAAAACATCCTCCACTTCTGCCATTTTCATCTGACAAGTGTGGTAGGGATATCTTTACAGGCCCTTTATTCTAAAGCCCCTAAAAAATGCAACCAGGTAATTGGTAAATAAAGTCCAACTGTGCATAAATGAATCTCAGTGTAAAGCCACATGCTCTGTGACGGAATCAGGTTTGTTAGAGCATTAGTGCACAAGCAGCCTCATCAAGATCAAGGAACACAGCAGACAGGTAGGGGGAGAACGTTGGCTTAAAGGAGACTTGGGTCATAAACCAACACCTCAAAGTCATAAAATCTTACAGAGCTCTGTTCAATATCATCTGAAAATGCAAAGAAGATGGCAAAACTGGAGGCCTTCCAAGACATGGTTGTCCACCTAAGCCGAGAGGCCAGGCAAGGGGATCAACGACCAGAACCAGCCAAGAGACCAATGGCAACTCTACAGAGATCCACAGCATGGGTGGCAGAATCAGGACCACTATTAACTGAATCTGGCTTTTTCTGAAGACTTCAGGTCGCCACCAGCTATGAAGCAGACCCAGCAGACAGGTGCAATATGGTGCTCTAGCCAGATAAGATAGGAACTGGAAATTTTGGCCAACATGCTAAATGCAGTCTCTAGTCTATGCTGTTCTTTAGCAAGGACGTTTGTCAGACGTAATGGGAAGATTGATGGAGCTAAATGGAGGTTCATGTTCCAGCAGAACTATGCCAGTAACCAGAGCTGCAAAAATATATATCTTTGTCTCTTTAGATGTGGAAGGATGGTTGGAACATACTGTACCCCAAAAAAGTTGCAGCAGGAGGCTTAAATACAAATGCATAACATACCCATTGGATATTAATTTGAAAAAAGAAAATGAAAACCACATAATTTCTTTCCACTTTCTAATTCTGCATAACTGTGTGTTGTTTTATCAAATAAAATCTGAATAAAATTCATAGATGGTGGTAGTTGTAATGTGATACAATGTGTATAAGTTCATATAGCATGAATAATTTTGTTTTTTAATTAAAGGTACTTGATAAAGCAGCAAAATACTGTGTCCAGACATTTTTGGAAAGGGTCAGAACAGAAAAGAATCTGCAACACTGGTCAATTTTTTTTAACATTTTAAGATTGCATTTTCCAATTTGAAATTAAAACACTTGACAGTTTACTATTGGGTGCACTAAAGCAATTTTTCCTGCAAGTTTCCCCATGTCCAAACACCCATATATCTTCTTGTAAATCTTCCCAAGTGATGGGAAGAAAATCAAAATTACTAGCTGCACTGCTAAAGCATTTCTGAAAAAGAACTACAACTTTTTTTTCTGAATATCTTCAAAACGAATCAGCCTGGTCTACAGCTGAAAGAGACACACCCATACTTAACCTTCAGATAAGGGGCTCTAAGAGGGACCACACTCCCATCTTCTACATATTTGTTTCTCCCCCAGGGGAAAATAAAACAGTACAGAAAAGTGGGTCACTAATGATGGAGGACATAAAAACAAGAGCTTTGGCCTCTGTGACTGAAAGACTTAACTCAGAAATTTAGGAAGGAGTGGAAGAAAAGGGTTTTTGAGAAGTTTTCACACGGTCCGCAAATGCTGCCTGCCACTCTACTGACTAGAGGTTAAAACCTTTGCCCCACACACCTCACAGACACTCTTTCAACACTCTTCCTTCCAAACTAACTTGCAGGCAGTAGGGTCACACTGCTTTGATGTAAATAAATGGACACAGCACAACACTTCTGTATTTTGTTATATTATATATATATATATATATATATATATATATATATATATATATATATATATATATATATATATATATATATATATATATATATATATATACATACACACCCACACATATATATATATACTCCTCCCTGGGCTGCCACCTTATCGTGGTGGAGGGGTTTGAGTGTCCCAATGATCCTAGGAGCTATGTTGTCGGGGGCTTTTGCTCCTGGTAGGGTCACCCATGGCAATTTGGTTCTAGGTGAGGGATCAGACAAAGTGCAGCCCAAAAGACCCCTATGATGGAAACGACAGATGGACTCAGTGTTCCCTCGCCCGCCCCACCTCCAGCCCTGGCTGGAGGTGGGGCACGTTGGCGAGCGCCTGGTGGCCGGGCCTTTAGCCATGGGGCCCGGTCGGGCTTAGCCCGAAGAGGTAACATGGGGCCCCCTTCCCATGAGCTCACCACCTGTGGGAGGGGCCATAGGGGTCGGGTGCTGTGCAGGATGGGCGGCGGCCAAAGGCGGGGACCTTGGCGGTCCGATCCTCGGCTGCAGAAGCTGGCTCTCGGAACGTGGAACGTCACCTCTCTGGTGGGGAAGGAGCCGGAGCTGGTGTGCGAGGTTGAGAGGTTCCGACTGGACATCGTCGGACTCACCTCGGCGCACGGCTCTGGCTCTGGAACCAGTCTCCTCGAGAGGGGTTGGACTCTCTTCCACTCTGGAGTTGCCCCCGCTGAGAGGCGCCGAGCTGGGGTGGGCATACTTGTTGCCCCCCATCTCCGCGCCTGTACGTTGGGGTTTACCCCGGTGAACGAGAGGGTAGCCTCCCTCCGCCTTCAGGTGGGGGGACGGGTCCTGACTGTTGTTTGTGCTTACGCGCCAAACAGCAGATTAGATTACCCACCCTTCTTGGAGTCTTTGGAGGGGGTGCTGGAGAGTGCTCCTCCTGGGGACTCCCTTGTTCTGCTGGGGGACTTCAACGCTCACATGGGCAATGACAGTGAGACCTGGAGGGGTGTGGTTGGGCGGAATGGCCCCCCCGATCTAAACCCGAGTGGTGTCTTGTTATTGGACTTCTGTGCTCGTCATGGATTGTCCATAACAAACACCATGTTCAAGCATAAAGGTGTCCATATGTGCACTTGGCACCAAGACACCTTAGGCCGCAGCTCAATGATCGACTTGGTTGTTGTCTCATCTGATCTGCGGCCGCATGTTTTGGACACTCGGGTGAAGAGAGGGGCAGAGCTGTCCACTGACCACTACCTGGTGGTGAGTCGGCTCCGATGGTAGGGGAGGACGCCGGACAGACCTGGAAGGCCCAAACGTGTTGTGAGGGTCTGCTGGGAACGTCTGGCAGAGTCTCCTGTCAGAAGGAGCTTTAACTCACACCTCCGGCAGAACTTTGAACACGTCCCGGGGGAGGCGGGGGATATCGAGTCCGAGTGGACCATGTTCCGCGCCTCCATTGCCGAGGCGGCTGACCGAAGCTGTGGCCATAAGGTGGTCGGTGCCTGTCGCGGCGGCAACCCCCGAACCCGCTGGTGGACACCGGCAGTAAGGGATGCTGTCAGGCTGAAGAAGGAGTCCTACCGGGTCTTTTTGGCTTGTGGGACCCCTGAAGCAGCTGATAGGTACCGACAGGCCAAGCGGGATGCGGCTCGGATGGTTGCTGAGGCAAAGACTCGGGCGTGGGAGGAGTTTGGAGAGACCATGGAAAACGACTTCCGTACGGCTTCGAAGCGATTCTGGTCCACCATCCGGCGTCTCAGGGGGGGAAAGCGGTCTGCCACCAACACTGTTTACAGTGGGGATGGTGTGCTGCTGACCTCGACGCGGGACGTTTTGGGTCGGTGGATGGAATACTTCGAAGACCTCCTCAATCCCACCAGCACGCCTTCCAATCTGGAAGCAGGGTTTGGGGACTTGGGGTCGGGCTCTCCAATCTCTGGTGCTGAGGTCACCGAGGTCGTTAAAAAGCTCCTCGGTGGCAAGGCTCCGGGGGTGGATGAGATTCGACCGGAGTTCCTCAAGGCTCTGGATGTTGTGGGGCTGTGTTGGCTAACGCGGCTCTGCAATATTGCGTGGACATCGGGGGCAGTTCCCTTGGATTGGCAGACCGGGGTGGTGGTCCCCCTCTTTAAAAAGGGGGACCACAGGGTGTGTTCCAACTACAGGGGGATCACACTTCTGAGCATCCCTGGTAAGGTCTATTCAGGGGTTCTGGAGAGGAGGGTCCGACAGATAGTCGAACCTCGGATCCAGGAGGAACAATGCGGTTTTCGTCCTGGCCGTGGAACACTGGACCAGCTCTACACCCTCAGCAGGGTCCTGGAGGGTGCGTGGGAGTTCGCCCAACCGGTCTACATGTGTTTTGTGGACTTGGAGAAGGCGTTCGACCGTGTCCCTCAGGGGGCCCTGTGGGGGGTGCTCCGGGAGTATGGGGTACCGGGCCCCTTGATACGTGCTGTTAGGTCCCAGTACGACCGGTGCCAGAGTTTGGTTCGCATTGCCGGCAGTAAGTCGGGCTTGTTTCCAGTGAGAGTTGGACTCCGCCAAGGTTGCCCTTTGTCACCGATCCTGTTCCTAACTTTTATGGACAGGATCTCTAGGCGCAGCCAAGGCATTGAGGGGATCCGTTTTGGCGGCCTCAGGATCGGGTCTCTGCTTTTTGCAGATGATGTGGTCCTGTTGGCTTCATCGGAGCGTGATCTACAGCTTTCGCTGGAGCTGTTCGCGGCCGAGTGTGAAGCGGCTGGGATGAGAATCAGCACCTCCAAATCCGAGGCCATGGTCTTGAGCCGGAAAAGGGTGGGGTGCCTCCTCCGGGTCGGGGATGGGGTCCTTCCCCAAGTGGAGGAGTTTAAGTATCTGGGGGTCTTGTTCACGAATGAGGGAAAAATGGAGCGGGAGATCGATAGACGGATTGGTGGGGCATCTGCAGTTATGCGGGCGCTCTACCGGTCTGTCGTGGTGAAGAGAGAGCTGAGCCAAAAGGCGAAGCTCTCGATTTACCGGTCGATCTACGTTCCTACCCTCATCTATGGTCACAAACTCTGGGTGGTGACCGAAAGAACGAGATCACGGATACAAGCGGCTGAAATGAGTTTCCTCCGCAGAGTGTCTGGGCTCTCCCTTAGAGATAGGGTGAGAAGCTCGGTCATCCGGAGGGGGCTCAGAGTAGAGCCGCTGCTTCTCCACATCGAGAGGAGTCAGTTGAGGTGGCTCGGGCATCTGGTCAGGATGCCTCCTGGACGCCTCCCTGGTGAGGTGTTTCAGGCACGTCTCACCGGGAGGAGGCCCAGGACACGCTGGAGGGACTATGTTTCTCGGCTGGCCTTTGAGCGCCTTGGGGTTCCTCCCGAGGAGCTGGAACAAGTGGCTGGGGAGCGGGAAGTCTGGGTCTCTTTGCTTAGGCTGCTGCCCCCGCGACCCGACCCCGGATAAGCGGAAGAAAATGGATATATATATATATATATATATATATGCACAAAATACAGAAGTGGATATTTCTCTCTCTCATATCTATATACACACATATCACTGCACTTTCTCCCTGTTTATTAAATAATACAAAAAATTATCCTATTGGCCTATAGAAAAATAAATGGTCTTGGGCCAAAATACCTATCTATGTTGCTTGTCAGATACAAACATTGTAGATCTTTCAGGTCTTCAGAAACCTGATTACTCAGGTTTATTAAGGTATCACTTATTTCTATGCTCCTCATTTCTGGAACAAACTCCCTGAAAACCTGAGATGTATAGAAACAGTTCCTTTAAATCAGGACTGAAAACATTTATGTTGAGAGCAGCTTTTGACTAAACAATCTAACCAATGAACTCTTTAAAATATTTGTTTCCTTGATCCCTTTAATATATCTATATTTATTAATTATCTATATTTTAAGTGATAATTGTATGCTTAGTTATTTTATCATCTTTCTTTGGATGCCCTCTAAACTACTATGAATGGTATGAATGGTGTTAAGTAGAAAATCTCACCGAGCCTTGCCTCAACATTTTCAGCGTTTGTTGTTTGTTGCACATTATAAGCCAACTCAAGCAGGTGATGCTGCAAGTTTTAAAAAACTTTAGCTTGGTCCCATTAAACAATCAGTACCTAGAATAAAATTAAAAAAATTTAAACGTTGGGATCCATTTCAGAGCCATCAGAGAGACAAAACAACGACTATGCACATCCTTACACTTAAGGACAAATTGAACTGCTTTTAAGCAGCATTCCGCAACTTTTACACCTTAATAAGATGTTTTTTTCAAAAGTTATGGTGGAATTTTATCATCTATTATGTTCATTTTTAGAGTTATCACCACCTTACAGGGATCCTTGGCTTTTTTCTGCACTATAGAACTTTTGAGCAGCGACCTGCCGCCTGAAGTACCGACTGAGTTCTGCTTTACAGCAGAGTCATACGGACTCGCTGTTTAGAGACTTTAGAGATAGCTGATCCACCAAAGAGACAGAGGAATCCCATATCAGAAGAAGCTAGAAAAAGAGAACGTGATAGAGAGAGAGCAAAGACGAGAGTAAATATTGGGCCGGTTTTTCCTCCTTGGAGAGTTGTTTTGGAACGAACGGCATGTACTAAGGACACCGAGTTAGCCGTGCTGCTAATGGATAGGTAGGTAATCCATGATTTCACTGGGGTTATAGTGTTTGGTCTGGCATGATGTTGTTATACAGTCCTGGGAAAGCTGTTTATTCAATGTGTGGAGGTGGATGAACATAGTTTGCACGGTATGGCTTACAGTGGTAATGTGAATTACACAACAGAGTTGATCTCCATTGGAAAGCAGCCACTAGGGATGGGCATAATTAATCGACGATCGATTAATTGATCATTAAGAATTTCATCGATTACATTTCTTTTTACCGATCAATTAACGCATGTTCTGATGCGTAGTGTGAGTTTTGAAGGAATGCAATTAATTTTGCTATGTGGCAGTAATTAAACACACGAGGACGATGACTGAAAATAAAACCCACAGACCGACTCAGTTTCTTGCCAGTTTCTGTGTATTTCAAAAGTAGCATTGTCATGAAGAGGTCGCAGCAAAGTGTGGCGTGGGACCACTTTGACAAAAAAAAAAAAAAAAGTCTCGGTTCACTGCCAACACTGCGAAGCTGTGTACTTGAACGCACTTCCAACCCTGGTTAGAAGCGGAGCATCCTGCTCTTGGTCTCAACCTAGCATCAAGTCGGTGTTAGCACGGAGGAGCCGAGATGCACAACGAGCAGAGAAACTTACTCACCGATAACTTTCTGAGGGAGGCTCCGCCACCCCTGGATTGCACCCCTACAGACTGGTGGAAAATGAATTAAACAAGATTCCAGAGGCTTGCCAAGTTAGCACGGAGGTATGTGTATCACAGCGACGTCTGTCCCTCACAGCAGGTGAGCTCAGCGCTGCAGGTCAGACGCGACAGCAGCCTGGTGACCGTCAGTCTGGTCATCAGGCTGCTGTCGCGTCTGACCCCAGCGCATGTTAACATGCTCATCTTTCTCAACAAAAATCAGTAGACTGGTGCTAAAGTTATATATAAGTTACAGTTTCTTTTGTTTTTGTCTTTTTTACTCTGTTAATGAGCCTAATTCATTGTTAGGTACACGGATCTCTCTCATCCTCTTTCTCAACTCTTTTTGCCAAATGTAACACAAAACTATCAGACCTATAAGTATTATATATTTTTTATTAAGTTATTGCTTAACATTACTTTTTTTTAAAAATTTTTGAAGAAAAAAAATATGAGCGTCAGTTGTGTTAGTGAGTACCGTCTTTTAGCTTTTACCGTGAATTAATTCCGTTTAACTGCCACAAGAGGTGTCCCACTTATAATGAAGATCTTAATGAGAAAACACGCTATTTGTCTATTCTCACTGCATTTTAATATAGCCTATGAACACTGAATTTTAATATAAAAATATCAATGATTAATCGAAAATCAATTGTTAATTCTCCCGATGATCGATGAAGACAGTTTAATCAAATGCCCATCCCTAGCAGCCACTGAAACATGCCTCTTATGAGCGACAGATTTGATTTTACGACAGTGATGTTGCGCGGCAAGCCTGAAGAGGGCGACAGAAAGCAAATATCATGAATGTTGCGCAGTATGCCTTTAACTAACTAATCTAATTGATTTAAAGAGTCCAGGATGAAGCTGGAGTACACAGAAAAACTCTAGATGTGATAAAGGAATATGCGAAATCCAAAGATCCTCCAAAGATTTACACCGTGGAACTTCTTACTAGGCAGCAGTAGTAGTAACCACCACATCAACATGCAGTCTAAGCAAATGGGTTTATGGTTAAACGTGTACAGATATGGGCTTGATTACAATCAGTTCTTCTCACATTTAAAATCAGGGAAGCAGGAAAAGGACAAACATTTGCATCGAGCTCAATTCATTGGATGCAAATAGGTAGGTGACTCTTCCAGACCACAATTCAAATGCACAGACGTAAAAGCAAAGTTACACACAGGTGAGCAAGAACCAATTCACACGATAAAGGATTTAAATTCAGATGCTGGAAAGAGCATCTGAAATTCAACATAGCCCACCAGGCACAAGGCAAAAATACCAACTCGGGGCTGCTTCAACAGGTCTTATCACCAATCCAGACTCATGCCTGTATTTTAAGATGGTTTTAATCTAAACAGCATGTCTGTCACTTACCTGATTACAACTCTGAGCAGTCATTTCTTGTCTGAACAAGCAGCTTAAATGGACATCCTTGCCCCTAAAACACTAGAAAAAAGAAGCGATAACCAGAAGTTTGAAAGGAGTTGTTGGCCCTCAAAAAACCTGCTCAAAAACTCAACTACCTCCTGACATATGTATATCATATATGTACCAGAAGAACTCCAGTCACCAAAATCTCTGAATGCAGTATGCAACTAAAACATAATTCTAAGGAGTAAGATAATGTTTGTATTCAACAGCTAATCAACTCAGAGGTAGGATTCAGTCATTCCTTTTAAGAATTTTGCCAGCAACTATTTCTTTGATAAGAGTTTTACAATTAAGGCCATGGTGATGATTGTCATTATTGGTACAAAGGTTGCATCCTGCATGAGGGAGTCCAAACACACAAGGCTATAAAGGACTATAAAAGAAAAGATTTCTGGCAGCAGGGCTTTTAAGTTGGTGCTGGTCATTTAAGGCATATTCCAAGGCTGACCCATGCCAAGACAGCGCAAAAGTCCTAAATCATCTTTGATTTCTTTGTATCTTGCTTGCAATGAGCTGGATTTTTTTGTAGTCTTTTTAAAATGGTTTTGATCGACAGTTCCGGGGGCTTCCTGAAGGTTTTTCAGAGGGTTTCTTATGAATATATAAACTTTGACAGTGCAAAAACGCCCTTTTTTGTTTCACAGCAGAGTAACTGACTAATCAGGCTGCAAGATGTTCATTGTGTTCACCAAATAGACAGAATGGGTTTTGAAAATGGTGCCTGTAGTGCCGACCTGAAGGCAAAAGCTTAAGCAGTTTGTGTCCAGGGTGTGTGGGGTCTGCAGAAATGTTAGCAGCTCTTTTTCTGGCTGTAGACCAGTACAAGTCCTGGATTGAGAGGTTTGGCCCTGTCCTGTTTTGTGGATGACCGAAAATCCTCCAGTGGACACACACAGGACAGACTGAATAATTGTAAAAGATGACCAGCAGCTCTTTTGGTAGGTTGCTACCGGAAGTACAATCTCTGCTGGCCCTTCTTACAAATAGTGTCTGTGTGAGGACCATCTCAGGTCTCGTGATAATCTCCACTGTCTTGAGCAAGTTGAGCTCCAGGTGGTAGATCATAAAAAATTATTTTAAAATCATACATTTTCAAAGTGTAAATAAAATGTCCCCTTTAAGGTATAGAGGCATGGTTAAAACTTCTAACAAAATTTTTTTTTTAAGTCAGGTACAAAAATACCAAAACTGCAATGTTATGAATTGTTAAAGAGGCCAACAAAATGGAAATATTTGGAAAAATCATCTCTCCCAATAATGTTATCAAAGACAAGACAGGAAATTTTGGGAGTAAGTTTTGTCTTTTAATTGACTCTGCACCTCTGATCACACAGATCACCCAGTTACCCGGCTTTAAGGCCATATGTCTGGTTGTGTTGAAAGAGGCTTTAATTGGTTCATGTGAGCCCTGAAATCAGACCCTTAATCCTAACAGCATTAACACCGCACAGTGCAGAAGTTTGAGGTTGGATTACATCTTCATCCTGCCAACAGTTGTGACACTAAATGCCACAGTGCTCACAGAACCATTGCACTGAAATTAGTCCACAAAAACACAATGGGTTATGAGGTCTTGAACTTAAGCAACGAGTTTGATCAGCAGTTACCAAAGATAAGTTGTTTGTAATATTTAACTTCAAATTATTTGAAGTTAAATTTAAGTTAAGTTTGAAGTTAAATTTAAGTTAAGTTAAAGTCAAATTATTTGTTTGGAGCAGCTTTGGACCTTCATATGTCCTGGTGAAGTATAGGATTTATAGGATAATGAGTATTAGACCCCTGGGGTGACAGTATGCCCTATGTTTCCTTCGGCAAATTTACCACTACGTTCAAAGTTTCTAGATGGCACCCAGAACACAAACATCTGAAGATGGAGGAGCATTAAATCAAGTAAAATCCATTCTAAAATGCTTTTATCCTAAAAGTAAGGAGATTTAACAAAAGAATCAAGTCAAATCAAAATGTGGATGGGAGCTGCAATATAGCTAAAAGGCTACAGATTTAAAGTTGACAATATTTTGTTTTAATTTCAAAGCTGTATCATTCCATCCTCAATGACAGAAGTGAGGCTGTCGTACACTGGCATAACCAGGCCAATGTCTTGCACAAGGACACAACAACAGAGACAGGGAGCAGGGGATCAAACCAGCAACCCTCCGGATACAGCACAAACTCCTACCTCTTGAGCCACGGTCGCCACTGTAAGACGTGTTTGAATGGAAAAAGAAAGACCAATCTGCCTCGATCAGAGCTCAGTGAAACACTCGCCCCTTTCAGAGAACAGTTCCCAGATAAACCCAACAACAAAAATTAGACTGCCAGTTTTCCTGAATGATTGCTAAATTACTTTATTTAATTTGGCCAGAATTTATTTTCTAATCTGGATATCAATGGATACAAAACACCTAAGTGGCAATAGGCAAGGCAAGGCAAGGCAATTTTATTTGTATAGCACACTTTCAACAGCAGGGTAATTCAAGGTGCTTTACATGATTTGGTGATTTAAAAGAAACACATAAAAGAAACACACATTACACATGATACACAATAAAGCAAGAGAAAAAAATTAAAATAAATAAATAAAAAAAAGCAAGAGAGCATGAACACATTTCATACATATAACATCAAGCATTTACTCAAAGGCAATTCTAAACAGATGGGTTTTTAGTCTCGATTTAAAGCAGTTCAGAGTTTCAGCAGCTCTACACTCGTCAGGAAGTCTGTTCCAGATAAGGGGAGCATAAAAAGTGAAAGCTGCTTCTCCATGTTTAGTTCTGAGTCTAGGGATGTTTAGTAGGCTAGAGTTGGAGGACCTGAGTGGTTTTGGTGGTTGGTACCATGACAACAGGTCTTCAACATATTTTGGTGCTAAGCCATGTAATGATTTATAAACTAGTAAAAGTATTTTAAAGTCTATTCTCTGAGCTACAGGGAGCCACTGTAAGGACTTTAGAACTGGGGTGATGTGCTCTACTTTCCTGGTTCTAGTGAGGACGCGAGCGGCAGCGTTCTGGATCAGCTGCAGCTGTCTGATTGACTTTTTAGGCAGACCTGTGAAGATGCTGTTGCAGTAATCAATCCGAGTTTTTCTAGGTCGTGTTGCAAAATCAGTCCTTTAATCCTAGAGATGTTCTTCAGGTGATAGAACGCTGACCTTGTTATTGCCTTTATGTGACCCTGGAGGTTCAGGTCTGAGTCCATTACTACACCTAGGTTACGAACCTGATCAGTAGTTTCTAGCTGTATTAATTGAAGCTGTGTGCTGACTCTTGATCGTTCCTCCTTGGGTCCAAAAATAATCACTTCAGTTTTGTTTCTATTCAGCTGGAGAAAGTTATGGCACATCCATCCATTTATTTGGTCAATGCATTGATTTAGGGTTTGAATGGGTTCAGAGTCACCTGGTGACATTGTAATGTGGAGCTGAGTGTCATCTGCGTAGTTATGGTAGCTAATGTTATTGGTCGCTATAATCTTGCCTAGTGGGAGCATGTAGATATTAAATAAGAGGGGCCCCAGGATGGAGCCCTGGGGCACCCCACATGTGATTTCTGTTCGTTCTGATGAAAAGTTTCCTATTGAAACATAGAAGTCCCTGTTCTTTAGGTAAGACTCGAACCAGCCAAGTACTGTACCAGAGAGGCCGTTTATTAAATAACTTTCTCACGGCTAACCTAAAATATGAAAAGCTTGAACCCTGAACTACACTGAACAGAGAAAAAAAAAAAATCTATACAATGCATTCTGATTTTATCCAGTTCAGTGTCACTAAACCCCTTCCAAGGTTGGTTAATCCAATGCAAAGATATAGCACCTATTCAGCTTTAGCTTTATAATCGTTTAATTGTATGGTCATAAAATTACTTAAAGGGCTCTGAAATTAACATTTAAAAAGGGTTAATCCAAAGATTCCATGCAGAAATCTCTGTTCTCTGAGCCCAACCTTTGAAAAATCCTCTGACACACTGAAACTTAACTTGGCCTTTCTCATTTGACAGCAGCCCATCTGGTCAGCCAGTAACAGTGACGCTCTGCTCCCTGGTGTATTTTTGTCTTGCTGCTTCCCCCCCACCTCTGAGCTCAAATGTACAGTGACACCCCCTTATAAGTCTAATGCTTATTCCAGGAAGTGACAGCTTGTGTAACAAGTGCACCCCCCACACCCCTCTGGCCCAGAGGCACCAAGCCACTCGAGAAGGAGTACACACCAGCATGAAACAGATTAAAATCAAGAGGGTCTGTAGCAGAGCAGTATGAAAAGATGAAAGCAAAGAAACATTCCACAAATGAGTGGAGGAAGATTTGGTGGCAATTTTATTGAGTCCTGCAGTTTATGCTTCTCCATCTGCAGCGGTGAGGAGACACGCAGCACCATTATCCTTTGATTCAAGGGCTCTCTGACGGCCAAGCAAGGACGGATGGAGTAGAGTCCAACTTTTTAACTAGCCATCGAACGGAATGGAGAACGCCCATCTGATTCGTTAGCCAAACATCGGTCCAAGATCATTTTACCAGAACAGTGCTCTATAGTCGATGTAATTATTAGACAAAGCAGCTTTTGGGCACTAGATGCTTTATATTACAAGGCCAATTAATCTAATATGGTCAATATATGTGTGTGTGTGTGTGTGTGTGTGTGTGTGTGTGTGTGTGTGTGTGTGTGTGTGTGTAAATTTGCTGATGGAGAAGCATAAACTAGGCTTTACACAGCAATGTGCACATTGACACCAACTAATCAAAAAAAAAAGAGACTTTTTGTATCTCCTGATAGATTACATATGTGCACATAATTCTATAATCCTCGGGTAAAGTATGGCTTGGGGGTGATTGTTTTAATGCTTCTAGGGGGCGCTGTGTTGGACTTAGGCCACGCCCACTGTGAATTTGCATACATATCCTTTACGGGTTCGACTAATAACCATCCCATGTAATATGGTGTAGCTCAAATAACCTTTGTGGAAATTAATATATGTTGAGCTCTCCAAATAGCCAATTCATTTTCGGGAAGAATAATAAGTACAGTTACAATAGGCCTTCGCAGCGCTTAGCTGCTCGGGCCAAAATATATTCAAGTCCGTGTTCTGAAAAGAAAACAACTCCTAATGTTGGAGGTCACACTGACAATATTCATGCAAATTCTACTGTTACAGGCAGGTTTCAGCTGAAACATTATGTACTTGTTCAAGGTCAATTCTCACCCAAAGTTCTGACCCAAATAAGGCACATTAGCAGAGCTTGCTAACAACTGATGCTTCATCCAGGACATGCTACAGAAGAATATCGTTTCTGCTGTCCAGAAATTGAGCTGTTAGCATATCGTGACATCAACATACATACAGCAACAATGTCTTCACTCAGAAGCTTCTTCAGATTCGTAGCAAGACTGACTGCTACCGAAGATCCGTCCTGGCCACAACATCATAATCCACAAAAACTCTGAAGATTATTTGGATAATATGAGTTACGACAACACTTAATTTTCCTATGGGACAAAAAGTATTTCTGAGTTGAGGTTTGTGTCACATGTGCATCAGACACAAGCAACTATTAAACACTGAAACATAAGTGAACTAACATTATTTTAAAATGATATTCAAGTTGTGACTCTGAAAAACAGGTTAAAGTTGTTAAAACTAATTTTCTTATTGCAGAAGTGATCAGTTCCTGCTTGGTAGTAACCAAGGCTACGGTGTAGCTACAACTAATGATATAAAATCAACAGAAAACCCATTAGTTAGTCTGTTACGGTTACAAACAACATTTAATAAAGATTTAACCAATCCGACCTGTGACCTTTAAGCCATTCGCGCTGACCAAGCTGCTTCTCACCGACACGTTCATTCAGCAACTGTAATCTCCTTGTGACAAGCTGCTGCTCCTAATGCTCATTTAAATCACATCAATTATCCAATAAAGTACAGACTTCATTTTTAAAGCATAAACTTTATCCCGATGATAAAAGGACAGGAGCAGCAAAGAGCTTTTGAGGAACAGCAGGACGGAACTGAGTGGAGATTTTTCCAACATCTGAAACATTAAGCCATAACAGCAGGGGGATGGTTCGATGAGCTCTTTCTGCCTGACTGAATTTCAGCTCTCAGGAGACCTGAATCCAGCGGCGGCACGCACACATAGGAGTCAACTTCATACAGTGCTGATCAGATACACTCCTCTGGGGCATGTCCATGTAATGATGCACTCAACCTTTCTTTTTTGCAGTTTTAAGTGATAACTCAAAAAACTTTGATTTCTGAAAGAGAGAATTTGGTCCGCAAGATTGAACTTATTGTGGATTTTCTCAAATTCCAACAAGATAAAGATTTTGCATGGAGGCTTAAAAGGAATAGCTGGTCAAATGTCTCTTAGCAAGTTGCACCAGGATCCTCAAACTTTTTTTCTTGCCATCAACAAGCTTCTGACATACTGCTGGTAGGATATTTGGCAACTTTTCTTATCGGAGTATGTTAAATTCTTTTAAAAGGTTTGACTGTTTTTGCCATGAACCCTGGTTTCCTATGTTTTAGAAAAGACTGAGGTCAATATTTAGGGAAGGCCCTTCAGAAAGCCTAATGTAAGCCTAACTGTAAAAACTGCTTTGACTGTGCTTTTTGGATCGCTGTCCTGTTGAAACAACCAACTGTGTTTAAGTTTTAGTCATCTAGCTGATTTTAGGAAATATCGAAGAACTTTGATGTTTTACTTTCTTCTTTTTTGACTCACTTTGTGCCAATGAAAGCAAAACAGTCTCCCAGAGTTAGGCTGCCACTAGCATGCTTGACAGCTGTCTTCGTGTTAAATAGTTTGAAAGCCATACTGAGGTCGCTTCTACACTAACATTAACTAACTAACGAAACGGCTGGGTGCTCAAACTTGACAATGTTTAAATAACACACCAAGGCTGGATTGGGAATGCATAAAGAAAGGTAAACCCCCAACCTAATCTCTATTGAAAATGTATGGACAATACTTAAAATTAAACCAAAGCATTAAAATGACCTCCACCTATTCTGATACTGAGTGATAAACCATCCAGTTAGAATTATGCCTGAAGCTCACTGATGGGTACGAAACCCATGCGGTTTCTCTAGTTGCTAAGGCACATTAATCCAAAAATTATTATTCCAACCAGTACTTGCATAAAACTGCTGATACTTCACAAGACTGTCACAAGTTAGTAGCTGGATTACAGATTTCTACCCTCTAAGGCAGTCGTGTCCAAAGTTCTTCCCACGTGGGCCAAAATCACCAAGTATAAAATACTTCGGGGACATATTTTTTTTTCCCCATTATAAAAGCAAAGTAATATATTGTGAATTAGTTGTTTTTTTTACTTGCCCAGCAATAAATTAAACAAAGGTTGGGTCAAATGTTTTATTTTGTTAGTCTAGAAATTTCTTTTTGTCTATTTCCAGCAACAACAAGGTCAACCATATTCAAAAATATGTGTTGTGTTCTGTTCTGTTAAGTTTTACGTATCCCAAAGTCGTCTTTTTTTTTTGTAAAAAGTCACTTGATGTTTGTGGACCATGTAATTTAAATGAAAACAAACAAAAACATGGCTAATGAAATAAGATAAAAACTTTGTTACACCTAACATTTTCCATTAAAAGACGATACATTTGTCTTGAGAATCTTGTTGTAATAAATTGTAAAAACATCAGTTCCATTTGCTGGAGGGCCAAATTTGTGCCATTCTTTACTTGCAGGTAGGGGCCACACAAACTTATTCCAAGGGCTGCAAATTGCCCGCGGGCTGCACTTTGGACACACCTGCTCTAAAATGTTTGTGATAAGAACAACTGTCCAGAATCAAACAGAGACAAAAAAAAAAAAAGAATAAAAGGTTAATGAAACATGCAGATATCTGAAAGACTAAATCTTAAAACAGTAGCCAGTGTCAAAATATTTCTTAAGCCATTTCAAACAAGGAGCTGGTTTAAATGTATTCATATTATTCTTTTTAATTTCGTAATATTCTCTGAATCAAGCAATATATTGAATTTGGGAAGATTGAACAGTTTAGTGTTATTGGATTAAGTTCATATCACTTCATGCCGCCTGATTATGATTGAAGCAGCTTTTCTTTGTAGCCTTCCCACTCAATTTCCTGAGCAAAAAGTTGCACCCAAATACAAACAAATTAATTTACATAAATGTGCGAAAACACCAAAGTCAGCGTGGCATTTATTCCCAAACAGACAGAATGAGTTAGGAGGCATTTCAAATAAGCATTCCTGATAAGCGCTCAGTCGCGCACTGACGCTCAGTCAAAGTGCGGCTTTCCGTCAGCTTCCATTAAAACAAAGCAGCACCAACCCGCAATCATGCGCCAAACCTCCGCTGGTAACCAAAAACTAACCTCCAGGAGCGCTATACGACCACAGCAGCAGGGGTTTCCTTTCAGCGACCTGTTCTCCTCCT
Source organism: Valencia hispanica (assembly GCA_963556495.2). NCBI lineage: Eukaryota > Metazoa > Chordata > Actinopteri > Cyprinodontiformes > Valenciidae > Valencia > Valencia hispanica. The sequence continues at coordinate 32,931,049 of OY747706.1, forward strand.
GACAGCCGCACACTTTCTGTACAGACGTCTAGAGACCAACTCCGAGTTGAACACTTCTGTCAAGTTCGGAAAATCAACTTCTGCTTGCTGGTTTCCACAATAAAAGTCCCACTGGAACTAGTAGGTCCCATATTGCCAGTCAGAGCCATATTTAAAACCTTTATGATTAAGAAAATAGATAGCCTCAACACAAAATTCATAAGTATTTAAATACCATTGGGGTGGGCACAGACAAGTAAATATAACAACGCATTTCTCAAATACTAAGTAAAACAGCTTTTCTGTAAACGTTGGATTAAACAAACATATTAATGTACTCCCTATAGAAAAAAGGAAGTTACTGGAAGCCCAAGTGTAAAAAGACCAGAAAACAAACCAATGTTTGATTATAGTAGCATTATCTTACAATGCAAGATTTTAGAAAAAATCCAGACTCTACTCTTGTTCATTTATTCAGTTAGGGAAGAAATCCATCCATCCATCCATTTCCTGTACGCTGTCATCCGGCGAGAGGCGGGGTTCACCCCGGACAGGTCGCCAGTCCATGGCAGGGGATCACAGAAACACAGGACAAACAGCCATGCACACACACACTCATACCTAAGGGCAAATTTTAGAGAAACCAATTGACCTAACAGTCTTGTTTTTGGACTGTGGGAGGAAGCCGGAGTACCTGGAGAGAACCCACGCATGCATAGGGAGAACAAGCAAACTCCATGCAGAAAGACCCCAGGCTGGGATTTGAACCCAGGACCTTCTTTCTGCAAGGCAACAGTGCTACCAACTGTGCGCCACTGTGCAGCCTTGGGGAAGAAATATTACATTAAAAATAAACACATCATATATGGTGCATCTTTGATACTCCTGCTGTTAATACTTTCCAAAGACATTTTTGAGAGGACAGCACTTTGTCTTCTGCGACATTTTATAAGATCAAGGTATAGATAGGAATCCATGATCAGTCTCTTTTGCACAATATCTCTAGATTATCCACTTATATTGTCTCTACTTTTCAGCTCACCCAAAAGGTCTTCAGATTCAAATATTTAGGATTCAGGTCCAAGGTCATGGTAGAAAGTTTATTTTGTTGTAGATGGTTGATTTTGTGATTTTCTGTTAAATCAAACATTTCTATCAACCATTCCTAAGGCGTTTGGAGGAGAAACAGGCCCACAGCATCATAGAGCCTCCATCGTACTTAACAGTGAGCATGAGGTATACTTGTCTACTTATTCTTCATTTGTTTAATCCCAAACCCAATCGCTGGAATCTTTGTGTTGAAAAAACTCAGTCTCATTCTGTTTACTAAACTCTACAAGTATATGTTTGTGATGGCAATTGCCTTTTTTAAAGTGCCTGATGATTGTTGTGAAGACTTGATGTCTCTCTTTGCTGCAGCTCTCAACAGTCAGCTTTGGGTATTTTATTTGACCTGCCTTACTATCTTGCTCAGTGTGTGTGTCGGCAAGATAGTATATGTCATGTTATATTTCTACCCCTGTAGAACGGAAGGTAATTGGTTATTGTTCTGATGTACCCTCAGATCAACTTGAGAAAGTAAAGTATAATTTTTAAAATACTGCAGTTACATTTATTTGATAAGAATTTTTAAGGGCAGCCTACCAATACTTATGCAACTGGTAATCCATGCAGATAAAGATTGGATTTTTCTATTTTTTGGGGATGAGATGATGCAACGGCAGTAAAAGATTAATTTCCTAAAAAGATTTTAAATGGATGCAATGATTTTCTTTGGTATGCTAGTGTTTGTTTCAGAAGACATTGAGGTTGATGGATTATGTTTTTTTATTATAAGTGAAATGAATGTTTTAATAATTTAGAGAATGGTTATAGAAGGATACATTATTCAGAGATTTATGGCTTTAATGTCAGTGCAGTGTTTGAGACTTTTATTTTGAAATGATACCGGCCACCTGTTCGGGACCCGTTTAGTGTGTTTTATTTCTGTGCAGCTTCACTCAACTAGTGAATTAAAAAAATGACTGATTACTCCATCTCATCCATAGATATTCAAATGCACCCACAAGTTCACAAGTAGAGTTTGCTTTTTTTTCTTTACGTCAGGGGAAAAAAGACCCCAAAAAATTTGCCTCGTTTGGTAAGCGCAACTGTAAATAACTTTTCTTTTTATTGTATCCAATATATCAGAAAATATTATTTCTAAATGCTACGAAGAAATATAGAGATACTTACTCTTAATATAAAAATGTCAAAACTTTCAAATTTAAAACATTCCGTTCTATTTTGACAAGGGTATGTTTTTGGATGTGCGCTGCCCTCTTGTGGCAAAAAGCCGCTACAGCGTCTTAAAATACATTTTCTGATTGAGTGTGTTAGATTTCAGGGTATTTAGACATTTTCCAAAAATTAGAATGGTATGTAAAAGTTTGTTTATTTCCATAATTCCATTCAAACGTTAAACTTTCTTAGCTTGTAAATTCAGAGCCCACAGCTTTAACGATTTCAAGTATTTAGTTGTTTATTTGAACATAATTTGGACTGCCAGCTCATAAAACCCGCGTAAACAGGAATTCAAAAAATTAAACTCAGCAAAAAAAGAAACGGCCCCTTTTCAGGACTGTGTATTTCAACAATAATGGTGTAAAAAATCCAAATAACTTTACAGGTCTTCATTGTAAAGGGTTTAAACAATGTTTTCCATGCATGTTCAATTAACCATAATCAATTAATTAACATGCACCTGTGGAAAGGTCGTTAAGACCTTAACAGCTTACAGAAAGTAGGCATTTAAGGTCACAGTTCTAAAAACGCAGAAAACTAAAGAGACTTGTCTACAAACTGTGAAAAACAGCCAAAGAAAGATGCCCAGGGTCCCTGCTCATCTGCGTGAACGTGCATTAGGCATGCTGCAGGGATGCATGAGGACTGGTGATGTGGCTAGGGCAATAAATTGCCATGTCTGCACTGTGAGACGCCTAAGACAGCGCTACAGGGAGACAGGAAGGACAGCTGATCATCCTCGCAGTGGAAGACCACGTGTAACAACATCTGCACAGGATCGGTACATCCGAATATCACACCTGCGTGACAGGTACAGGATGGCCACAACAACGGCCCAATCTCAATGCCTTGCGGTACAGGGAAGACATCCTCCTCCCTCATGTGGTACCCTTTATGCATGCTCATCCGGACATGATCCTCCAGCAGGACAATGCCACCAGCCATACTGCTCGTTCTGTGCGTGAGTTTCTGCATGACAGCAATGTCAGTGTTCTGCCATGGCCAACGAAGAGCCTGGATCTCAATCCCATTGAGCACGTCTGGGACCTGTTGGATCGCAGGGTGAGGGCTAGGGCCGTTCCCCCCAGAAATGTCCAGGAACTTGCAAGTGCCTTGGTGGAAGAGTGGGGTAACATCTCACAGCAAGAACTGACAAATCTGGTCCAGTCCATGAGGAAGAGATGCACTGCAGTACTTCAAGCAGCTGGTGGCCACACCAGATACTGACTGGCACTTTTGATTTTGAGCCTCCCTTCATTCAAGGACACATTATTCTATTTCTCTTAGTCACATGTCTGTGAAACATTTTTAGTTTATGTCTTATGGTGTTGACTCTATTAGTGTTCATACAAATATTTACACACATTAAGTTTACTGAAAGTAAGAACAGTTGAAAGTCAGAGGACGTTTCTTTTTTTGCTGAGTTTAGAATACTGTGAAGAAATCAGCCCAAATTTTACAGGGCATGAATGTTTTAAACTGAGTGTCACACACTACTCATCTACTAAACTCAAAGCACCTCCACAGGTTTTCCGACATGTCATTAAATGGCTTCACTTTGGTTCAACTGTTTCAGTTAGGTTGAATATGGGGAAGACTGCAGACTTGACAACTAGCTAGAAGACCATCATTGATACCCTCCATAGGATGGGTAAGCCACAAAGTTTCATAGCTAAGGAATCTGGCTGTTCACAGAGTGCTGTGTCCAAGCATATCAATGGAAAGTCTAGTGGAAGGACAAAATGTGGCAGGAGGAGAGCACCAGAAGAGCTGATCGTGGGCTTCAGCTGATTATCAAAAAAAGAAGATTCATGAATCTGGCAGAGATCCAGAATGAATGGCCAGTGGTCCAAGGTCCTCTTTCCCGATTGAAAGTAAAGTGTGCCTTTCATTCAGGAATCAAGGTCCAAGGGTTTTGAGGAAAACTGGTGAGGAACAGAACCAAAGCTGCTTGAGGTCCAGCGTGAAATATCCACAGTCAGTCATGATTTGGGGTGCAATGTCCAGTGTAGGTGTTAGTAAACTCTGCTTTCTTAAATCCAAGGTCACTGGATCAGTCTACCAGAGTGTTTCAGAGGACTTCATGATTCCATTTGCTGAGGATCTGTATGGAGATGCAGATTTCATCTTCCAGCAGGACCTGGCCCCTGCCCATACCGCCAGAAGCACCAAAACCTGGTTTAATGTCCATGCCATCACAGTGCTTGACTGGCCAACCAACTCACCGAACCTAAACCCCATTGAGAATCTATGGGGTATTATCAAGAGGAAAATGAGGGGCACCAGATCCAAAAACAAAGAGCTGAGAGCAAGCATTAATAAAATCTGGGCTTCCATAACTCCCAGGCAATGCCACAGGCTGATTGTCTCAATGCCACGGCGCATCGAGGCAGTGATTAAGGCAAAGGGACTCCCTACCAAGTATTGAAGATTGACATATGATTTTGAAAGTACCATATTTTGATTGATTTGATGTGATCCTAATTTATTTTCTGCAAAAACTGATAAGTAAATGATGATTTCTTCACAGTATTCTATTTTTTTGAATTCCTGTTTTTGTGGGTTTTATGAGCTGGAAGCCCAAATTATGTAGAAATAAAGAACTAAATCCTTGAAATCATTGTAAGTTGTGGGGCCTGAATCTATATAGAAGTTTAATGTTTTGAATGGAATTATGAAAATGAATAAACTTTTCCATTGTCTAATTTTTGGAAAGGGTCTGCATATGTATGGAGTTAATTGAAATCATCCAGATCACGTCCTTACATTCCAGACATCCCCATTTTAAGGGAGGGGATTTGAAAATTAAAGGGGGTAAAAAAAACATTTATTTTGGGGTTTTACTATCTTTTAAAAATGATCCTGCACAATATTTCTCCAGACCTTTGGGGGTTATAAAGTTATTTTTAGTTTTTCACCATTTGAAAATGTGATTACCCCCAGAGATGTGAACTAAAACTTTCTCAGAGGAATAATCAAAGTGATACTGACCTTCAGGGCGCAGCAGCGCTGCCTTTTATGCGTTTTAGTCGAACCAAACTATTTTTTATTTTTTTTGTTGGTGGAAAAAAATATAAATCCTGAAAAAGTCAACATTTGCAAGCGTCTCTTAACATTAAAGACAAAATGTAAAGAAAAAAACTTCTCATGAAAATATATTTTCTTACCAAATTAATTTCCATGTGCTGCTTGAAGGTCATGAAATAAATAAAAATTAAATTAAAAACTATCTTGAGTACATACCTAAATTATTTCTTTGCTCTTTCTATAACATTTATAGAAATATACATTTAACCTAAAGTATTTAAACATTTTACAAAGATGTATGAATGACACCTTTCGAGGTGTGAACATTCATGTTCAGTTGAGTGTTGAGTACTAGAGTATAGCATATTTAGAAAGTACAATAACCTGCATCTGTTCCTGTAAACAGGTAGCAACACTCCTTCATACACTTCACAGGAACACTCCTTGTAACTGATTTAGTGCTTTGAAGATTAAATAAAAGTGATATTGTCCGATGCAGTTTTTACATGTTTTTGGATACTTTTTGTGACTCCGCACATAGAATTATATCCAGAAATCTCAAATGACAATGATTAAAACCATAAATGAGATATTCAATGGATGTTTTTTATTATTATTATCCTTTTCGTTCTACAGTGCAAGGATTGCTGTTTGTAAATTTGATTTGCATACAATATCTACTTGTTTAACACAAACTTGTTGCATCCCATTATTCACACATTTAACATACAGTGTTTTATAACATAGACCAACACAAAGTAGTGGATAATTGTGAAGTGGAGGGAAATTATTTCTTTATTATTGCATTGTTCTTTTTTTTCCGTTGTTTTTTTTTTTTTTACTTTACAATCAAAATTCTGCTACTTTGTAGAACTGCTTTTTGCAGCAGCAGAACCTTTGGGGTAGGCATATGTCTCTCCCAGCTTGTTACTATCTACAGATGGATTCCCATTGTTTATTGCAGAGAAGCTCAGACTCAATCAGACAGGATGAAAAGCATGTGTGAACATAAATGTCCAATTCTTGCCAGGCCTCAAGAAAGAACTAAGAAAATCAGTAGCCTATGAACGACCTAATAATTAACTCAAATTGAGCCAAGCTAATAGAAGCACAAAGAACTAACTGATAAGGCAACACGTTTCGAACAAAAACGAACATAGATAGATGTTGAATGAGGTAAGACCTGTACAACATAAATAAACCACAAGGTAACGATCAAAACCAGTTTTATTAGCTTCAGTTTCCCTTTCACAGCTTCCTTTTTTGTTTCTTTTTAAAATGCCTCCAAATAAACAGTTGTTTGATTTTTCTTTTATTTTTTGCCATAACCCTCTCCTGGTGCAACCTGAACCTTTTCCATCCCATTAAATCCACCCAACTGCTCACTCCTCCTCCTCCTCCTCCTCCTCCTCATACTTTCCAAATAAAACGAACCCAGCTGTGCGTCGTCGCGCTGCGTCACTCTGCTGCTCAGACGTTCAGCTGTGTCTGTCTAGTGGAAGGAAGCAGATATGTCCGGTACCATGCTGCTGTCGCTGTCGGGGTTCTGGGGTCTGTGCTTGCTGTGGACGGCCGGCGCCATGGTGCGAGGTCCGGTTAGTCTAAACGAGATGTTCCGGGAGGTGGAGGAGCTGATGGAGGACACTCAGCACATGCTGGACGAGGCGGTGCACAAGGTCTGCGTCACATTTCAGCCATTAATATTAGAGAAAACTTTATTTATAAAAATGAATCCTAGTGTTTTATTACAGATTGCTGAAGATTTATTTAGAACAAACGCTGTGGGTGAAGGTCTAAGTGGGTGGTCTCTAGGTTGTCAAGTTTCTGCCAGGTTTAGAAAGGTTTTTGGCAGATTACACAGAGTTTCCATGTCTGCATGTTTGGGTAAAGTCTGACCAACTCTGTTTTGGGCTCAATGGAAACTATTTACTCAACTTACTTGAAAAGCATGCCAGTCATGATGAAACCCACTCAGTTTTATATTAAAGTCTCTTGAAACCCTTTCTAGGGCCTTCTTTTGGATTTCTTGTTTGTCTTCTCAAATGTCATTGGACCTCGTCCATTAAACCATCTAAGATGAGTAACTGGTAAAACTATCATGCTTTAATTCTTTTTTTTAATGTACACTATTGGGGCGTAACATTATGACCCTTGACAGGTTAAGTGTAGAATACTGATCACAACCTTTGAGATCTAGGAAGCCATTTTTATTTTCAATCCTCTCTTAATAAAACTGTCTATGTCACAGAAGCCCCAGTATGGTTATGGAAAACATCAGACTTTAGCGCACAAAAAATTATGAATGCATCTTTATAAATTCCATGTTTTTGAAACGTGAAGGAGAAAAAATCATATAGTTTGAGAGCTAAGGACAAAAAAGAACAACAAAATAAATTTTTGCAACATCACTGTGGAAATTCTGTGTGCATATTGCATAAAAAACGTTTTTGTCTTACGTTCGTATCATGATTTTCTTTATTTTCTTTTTTTTCTGGATGGCCTAAGGAACAAAATGTGGAGCCAAAACTAAACTAGAAACAATCAATGTTCCATTTATTAATCAAGAGCAGCTACGAACCAATGGGTTTTCAGACATGATTTCAAGAACTTCAAAGTTTCATGCTTTCTTCAATTTTTCTGGAAGTTTTTTCCAGAGTAGTGGAGCATAAAAACTGAATGCTGCTTCTCCGGGTCTGGTTCTGAGGGGGGGGGGGGGTTAATCTGTAAAGCACTTTGAGGTGCTAGTTTGTATGATAAGCGCCTTATAATTAAAGTTTGATTTGAAAGTAGAGTTGAGGCAGAAGTGGGATAGGAGAAGTTGCATTGTTTAAACGCATCCTTGCACTGTCTCCAACAGATAACTAATGAGAGTGCAAAGTTCTCCTCATCCTCTCTGGACCTGCCTCCCAGCTACCACAATGAGACTAGGAAGACTGTAAAGGGCAACAATGGGGAGACTCGGGTCTTGGATCGAACTGACAAGGTGGGTTCAGACAGAAACTAATTTAAACGCTCGAGTCTGGAAAACAACAAATCTGTAGCATTACGCTTGTCAAAACATATTTGTTGTTTAACTTCTACAAAGCTGCAAAAAGTCTCCCATTTGTCGCTCTTTATTTACAGGAAACTGACAACAGAACAGGAGAGACTTCTGTTTCACACATGCACATGGAAGTCTCTGGCCAGTGGAACAGTGTGAATCATGTGAGTTTTGTTTGTGCTCTGTGAGTAATTAAGGCAGGTGGCTGATAAAGAAAGCAATAAAAACCCACAGAGCTAAGACTAGCAATCAGTAATGGCAAAAAATATATAATGTGTGCAAGATATATGGAGGGGGATGAATAAGAACAGCAGATGGCCTGAGAGAGGATTGTAATAATGGGTGGAAACCTGGAAGCAGAAATCGAGCTAATGTGAATGGATGCAGCTGTGCTGATAAGAAACGGGGGAGTAAATGGAAACCTGGACAAAAACGGATAGCAGACCTGATTTATAAAATATGTAATAAAGAAAAAGTCTGTTTCTATTCTAATGTTGAAATTAAATTTCCATATTTATTTATTGTAATACTGAGGGATTTACACAGGTATACAAGAAATAAACATGCTGTCTAAATGTTTCCTATTTCAGACCATTTTATGTGTTGGAGCATGAAAAGTAAAGTATGAAAACAACTGAAATGTGTAAAAATGTTCTTCATTTCCCTTTCACTACTTCTACCTAGAATTTTAAGAAACTATTAGTATGGCTAACTCTAGCTTGTAAACACAGTTTATGAAATCCCAATAGTTTCAGGAAAAATTGAGCTCTTTCTGAAACTGTGGCTGTATTGTCTCCATTCGTTTTTCTTTTTTCATGCTGTGTAAAATGAGCTCATCCAGGAAACAAACCCACTCTATATTTTAGAGTTTTTCACCAGCAGGCGGCCTGTCTTATTGGAAACTGAGATCATTATTGCAGTTTGCTGCATTGCTACGGTGGTTTTGAGCTCCTGCTTTCCTGGCAGCTGTACATGTAGTGATTATGTTAATAGTGCCTGCTGCTGGGGAAAAGAAAATGCCTGGAAATCTAAGAAGGAAATAGCCTGCAGAAGCATGATAGGGTAAGCTCAGTTTTTTTTTTTTTTTCAGTGTCCAGCTACAGTAAAGTTAAGACTGCCTAAACAACAAGGAGAGTATTAGTGAATGTATTTGTCTAAAGTGAGGAACATCTGGCTGTTATAAAGTTAAATGTGTTTGTATAGTTCTGTTAGTTTCTAAAATATATTTAATTAAAAACTTGGAAAGAAAACCTTGTAAATATTTATAAGTTAATGGTGGCAGCCACATTTCTTGGCACTCCTTGTCAAGATGTTACACCTTGAAACTAATATATCTGCCTGTTCCAATTACTGTAATACTCTGTACAACCCCATTTGTTCAACAAGACTCCATTTGCTCTTCTTTTGATCTCTTATAACAATTCACGATGTTGGAGCATGCATCTATTGGGTCTAAAAACTGTGACCATGGAGGAAAGTAGATTTTATGACTGGTTAAACATTTGTAATTTGGGTGGTAATTAAAGATCCAGCGATGGCCCATTTTCGGTTTACTGGTCCCACCTGATGGCGGTTTTAGTTTTTTTTTTTCTTTAAAATCTTTTTGTTTTTTTAAGGTTATGACGCCATGTCCTCAAATGAGGTTCCCTGGGATTTTGAAATGAAAACAGACATCTTAAACAGCAAGTCAAACGTTGCGGTACCATCCTGCAAACTTCAAACTGTTTTTTTGTTTTTTTTGTCATCTTCCTCAACTTACTCACAAGAAAATAAGACAACCCTGAAGCATCTTGAGTCAATTTCCAAATGAAATAACAATGGTATCATCACTGTTTATATACTCACTAAACATAAGATACTACATTTGAAAAATATGATCATATTTGCAGATCTAGGCCTGCTCTTCGAAGTTATTTATAATATTGCACCCCCACATTTTAAGAATTTCATATCTGACTTCTGAACATATGTATAGAGTAATGAGGTCTGGCTCGAGCTGATGGTGTAGTATCCCAAAACAAAAACTGCTTTTGGAAAATCCCCTTTCTCTTTGTAAAGCCATGAAATTAGCTCTCTCTCCAGAACTTAAGACATGTTAAATATATTGAGAGTTTTGTTGTCATTTCTTCGTTTGTTTTTTCCAAAGGAAAAACTGGTAGATTTTATGAATGCTTGACTTACAGCTATATTTTATATTATCTGATTTATTTTATATAACCTGAAATTTTGTTGTAGAGTTATTAATTTTACTGTTACTAATCTTGAATCACCAATGGGACAGCAGATGGAAATTAGCTAGAAAAAGCTATAATCTGGTCCACTACATCTGTGCTCTTTAAAATGTTAACATCTGATCAAAAATATTTAAAGTGAAAGATGTGAAAATTAAATGAGGTAACAGGAATATACAGTACATATCTGCATTGGCTCTTTTCTTAAGTCTGTTTAACTTTTTCTTTCTGTAATGTGAACCTACAGGAGTGCATGGTAGATGAGGACTGTGGGAACCTAAAATACTGCTTGTATGAGATTGAAAACTCAAAGTGCCTTCCCTGCATAGCAACAGATATGGTGAGTTGCTTCAGCTCCATGTACATGTGCAATCATCAACCCACTTTTTAGATGCAGCAAGTCACAACGCACGTTATAGTAGTCCCCATTTTACAGGGTTGCTACAAAGTACAAGAACAATGACAGGTTTTTTAGTTGTCTTTTTAAAGAATGAAACTTCTCTAGTAACTGTAACCAGCAAAGCATGATTAAGTCTTTCAAGTACACCTCTAAATTTGTGGTGTTCTTTGTGATAAAATCCAACACAAAGTAATAGATATTTGTGAAAATAGTTTTTTTTAATTCACAAGATAATGGAAAGTGTGGCATGCATTTGTATTTACCTCCCGAGTCAATGCTTTGTAGAACTGCTTTCACAGTTGTATTTTTTTATTTATTTTTATCCTGCATATCTGCAAGACTGAAACTCTTGCCCATTATGTACAAAAACAATTCAAGTTTTTGATGGAGAGCATCTGTAAAAAACCAATTAAGCGTTTTTACAGATTCCCTACTGGATTCAGTTCTGGACTTCGACGAGGCCATTGCATAACACACTGATATACTTTCACCTAAATCATTCCAGTTAAGCTATAAGCACTGTATTTAGGGTTGTTTTCCAGCTGGAAGATGAACATCTGAACAAGTATTTTGTAGCCAGGTTTCCTTCTGGAATAGTCCTGTATTTAGCTCCCTCCATCTTCCTTTTCAGTCAGACTGGCATCCCTATTTTTGCTGAGAATTATCCCCCTACCACCTCCAGCATCATACTTTCTCTACCACATTTTGCTGTGAGAATCACTTTTCCAGGGTGATGTGCAGAGTTTTCTGCATTTTGAAAAAAAACTTAACTTTGGTCTTTTCTATCCAGAACAATTTCTTCTACAGGTTTACTGGGTCCAATATATGGCCTGTGGCAGCTTTTAATGGGCCCTTTTTTATTTGATGGTTTTCCTTCGGCGACCCTTTGTGGAGTCTACAATAATTGTCGTGCTGGATTCTTCCATCCGGGCCTTTGGATCTCTTCAGCTCCTCCAGAGTTCCCACTGCTTCTCTGAATGCTATTCTAACCCGGCCCGTCAGTTTAGTTGGACCACTATGTCTTGCTGGGTTTCCAGTTGTGCCATACTCGTTCATTCTTCACATAATGGATTGAATAGTTCTCTGTAAGACATTCAAAGCTTGGGATATTGTTTTATAATCTAATCTTGTTTTGAACTTCTCCACTTCATCCCTGACCTGTCTGCAGCATACCTTAGTTTTCATGATTCTGTTAGTTCTCTAACAAACCTCCAATATTTTCACAAAACAGCTGGATTTAGACTCAAATTAAGTCCATATGTTGACTCGCAGTTGGTTGCAGTGGATTTTTAAAGGTAAATGCATGATGCACTTTTTAGATGATTCACGAGAAACCTAAATGGTTAAGCATCATTTTAAAAAGCTACGAAAAATTGAAGGGATTATAAATACTTATGCAAGGTGCTGTACTCATAGCAATTTCCCTCATGTAGAATACTTTAACTCAAACTTTCTTAAGCACTTTAGATAAACTCTACACTAGTTATATTTACTGTGTACCGTGATATTCTTGACACACTTATGAAATGATATAGGAGAGGGAAAAGGCTATGTAAATGATCTAATCTTCAGCAAAGGCATCAAGTCAAAGTGTTAATGAATGTTTTTCTCTTGCAGCCGTGTACAAAGGATGAGGAGTGCTGCTCAGATCAGATGTGTGTTTGGGGTCAATGTACAGTAAACGCCATCCAGGGGACAGCAGGGACTATCTGTCATGGTCAGAGTGACTGCAGGCCAGATCTCTGCTGTGCCTTTCAGCGAGGTGATATGGAATATACATGTCTACATTTACATTAGATAGTATGTACCGTTCACTATGAATACAAAGAATAGTTTGTTTAAATCTGCCTTTTTTTATTTATTAGAAAAATCTTTGCAGTACAATTTTTAGTTTTTAGGATGAGGTAAAATAATTGACACTGTAATGTTAAACGGTTTTCCTATTCACCTTTAGTGGTATTTGTCAGTCAAAGAACACATTTCAGAAGTATTTGAACAAAAACATGTGTATTAAAATGAGAAGACATGTAACAATTTGGGCGGGGTCTGAGCCTGTCGGCCATGTTGTCAGGCTACACTATCTGTTGCCATGGGCAACACTGTCAGAGCGACACAGACTGAGCAGGAAAGACGACTGGAATTACGCATTTAAACTGAGAAATTACGGATAACGTTAAGAAGAAATGGAGAAGCAGGCTAAAGAAAATGGTAATTACGTGGAGAAAGTCACTACCGGCGCCAAGCAGAAACGTAGACCCATACGAGCTCCCTGCAGCAGAATGGGACAGAGATCTAGACTCTTTACCTCCGTGCACCTACATGGAGATCGTTGATTACTTGGTTTTTGGCATCAGCTATTATACCATGCAAGAATTCAAAAGCTATAAGTCCTATATGCGCAATAAGAAAACGTGTTCCCTTTACAACCCTTGCCGTTCTGTGCGGGGAAACTTCAACTAAGAGTTCAGAGTCCTGCAATGGGGCGGGTACCTGCGGGTGGAATATTCCAAAGCGGTAAAAGACAAATAATTGATTCTACTATAATTTACATTAAATCAGGGATCCTGATATTTTCTGTCTTTGACAGTTTTTTTTTTTTTAATTTTGAAAAAATCTAAAACATATTTAATATTTCATTCTTCATTCATTTTAGTTAATACTCAGCCCGAAGTTCCGAACAATCTGAACAAAGAATCTCCATCATGCCATCACACATGGAGCAGATGAAAACATGTACTAAATATGAACGTTTTGCTTGCAGTCTCACAACTTTCTCATGGTGTATGGACGTGAATTGCCCAGTTTACTGTTTCAACTTTTTGTAATTTTATTTTGCAATTTCTATTTGCTTATATACTCAGCAAAAAAAGAAAAGTCCTCTGACTTTCAACTGTTTTTACTTTCAGTAAACTTAATGTGTGTAAATATTTGTATGAACACTAAGAGTCAACAACGTAAGACATAAACTAAAAATGTTTCACAGACATGTGACTAACAGAAATAGAATAATGTGTCCTTGAATGAAGGGAGGCTCAAAATCAAAAGTGCCAGTCAGTATCTGCTGTGGCCACCAGCTGCTTGAAGTACTGCAGTGCATCTCCTCCTCATGGACTGGACCAGATTTGTCAGTTCTTGCTGTGAGATGTTTCCCCACTCTTCCACCAAGGCACTTGCAAGTTCCTGGACATTTCTGGGGGGAATGGCCCTAGCCCTCACCCTGCGATCCAACAGGTCCCAGATGTGCTCAATGGGATTGAGATCCGGGCTCTTCGCTGGCCATGGCAGAACACTGACATTGCTGTCATGCAGAAACTCACGCACAGAACGAGCAGTATGGCTGGTGGCATTGTCCTGCTGGAGGATCATGTCCGGATGAGCATGCATAAAGGGTACCACATGAGGGAGGAGGATGTCTTCCCTGTACCGCAAGGCATTGAGATTGCCTGCAATGACGACAAGCTCAGTCTGAAGGTGATGTGATATACCGCCCCAGACCATGACGGACCCCCCACCTCCAAATCGATCCCGCTCCAGGGTACAGACCTCTGTGTAACGCTCATTCCTTCGATGATAAACACGAATCCGTCCATCACCCCTGGTGAGACAAAACCGTGACTCATCAGTGAAGAGCAGTTTTTGCCACTTCTGTCTGGTCCAGCAAAGGTGGATTTGTGCCCATAGGCGGCGTTGTTGCTGGTGATGTCTGGTATGGACCTGCCTTACAACAGGCCTGCAAGCCCTCAGTCCAGCCTCTCTCAGCCTATTGCGGACAGTCTGAGCACTGATGGAGGGATTGTGTGTTCCTGGTGTAACTCGGGCAGTTGTTGTGGCCATCCTGTACCTGTCACGCAGGTGTGATATTCGGCGTCTCACAGTGCGGACATGGCAATTTATTGCCCTAGCCACATCGGCAGTCCTCATGCCTCCCTGCAGCATGCCTAATGCACGTTCACGCAGATGAGCAGGGACCCTGGGCATCTTTCTTTGGGTGTTTTTCACAGTCTGTAGACAAGTCTCTTTAGTGTCTGCATTTTTTTAGAACTGTGACCTTAAATGCCTACTTTCTGTAAGCTGTTAAGGTCTTAACGACCATTCCACAGATGCATGTTGATTAATTGATTATGGTTAATTGAACATGCATGGAAAACATTGTTTAAACCCTTTACAATGAAGATCTGTAAAGTTATTTGGATTTTTACAACATTATTGTTGAAATACAGTCCTGAAAAGGGGCCGTTTCTTTTTTTGCTGAGTTTATATTATAGTTCTCAATAAATACTGGTAAGCCACATAAAGTTGTTTCCAGAATTTATTTCAATACGCAGCTCCAAAGAGGCCCTCAAACAACACTGGCACATATTTGTTCAGCTGCTCTGATACCAACAACAAATGAACGCCTTTTCGCCTTCTGCTTCTGGCGGGTATCCTGACAACATGGCCGGCGGGGGCGGGGCATTGGGCCGTGACGACATCTCCTCATTCTCAATAAATATAGAAACTAAGATGTGCATCACCCTTCAATTGATCATTACTGTGGAGTTTAGTTAATGACTGTATGAATTGTGATAAATGGTCTATCTTGTACATACTTACCAGAGCTAAAGTGGGCAGTTCGGGTGGACTGTGATACAGGTGGGCAAATAAAATAAAGCCAGTTTGACTTTCATCTTCTCCTCAGAGTTTTTGTTTCCAGTGTGCAGTCACAAACCTACAAAGGGAGAGTCCTGCCTGAACCACCCCAACCTTCTGATGGACATGCTGGAATGGGACCAGGAGGGTCCCAGAGTTCACTGCCCATGTGCTGCCAACCTACACTGTCAACCTCACGGGTGAGAAGAAAACATTGAGCTGCAAATTTATAGGGTAATGGCAACAAAAAACTGACATCTTTTTGCTCCAAACTCTCACTTTTCGTTTTTCAGTCGTGGATCTGTGTGTGGAGAATAGCTGTTTAGTACAGTGTTCCATCGGGATGTCACCTGCAGTCTTTATGCTATTTATGCTTGACTACAAGTCTGTTGTAAAACAAAAAAGAAATAAAGGACTTGAATTTATTTTTGACATTTATTTAACTTGCTGGTTTTCCTTAATATTGGGAGTTTTTTTCCTGCATGTTTAATTAAATTTCCACCATAAATGTTAAATCATATTTAATGTGTTGATGCATCTTGGTTCTGTAGCTAGCTAGAATCACTTCAGTTTTGGGGTTTTATACATTTTATGCCAATAAAAAAAAAAAACCTGATCTTTATCAGGTTACATAATTACTGAAATCCAATCTCGTGTACAAATTCACATGATCATGTGATTTTATTAATAAAGACAAATCAAATTTTAAAAGTTTGAAGTAAAACTATGGAATCTCTTACTGCTTCTTTGAAGTTTAAGAGGGCAAATAAGCAATTAGCTGATAATGTGTGGCACAACCTTATTAAAAGCAGGAGTTTTGGCAGTTTACCTCTCTAGTATAGATGTGTTTAAAAAGTAAAAGGATAACAGCAATTACCTAGGAAAAGCAAATTTCAATCTGGGAAGTGTTATGGGGTAAATTCCAACTAAGTGAAGTCCATCATTCTTCATTGATGTATGTAATGTTTTGTATGTTTGTAGGGCTGGGCAATAAATCGATTTTATCGATTAATTCGCTTTACGCTGCCGCTTCGTCAACTGTCCTAGTCTCTCCCACAAAAAAAAAAACTCTTATACCGCAGGGACGGAGTGATGGAAATTTTAGTGGTTTTGAAACCTTGACTTTTTCAAACTGGTAACCGGCCCATGCCTAATGGCAACTAGCAAATAGGAGCTTGTTCCCAAAAAAGGGGACCGTTCCTTCAATTGGGCTATATGGACTGGTTTGGTTTTGCGACTTCAGACTTGGAGCAATAAACAGCACGCTGCAAAATCTGTTTGAAGGCTGTTGCTACCAAAGGTGGGAGTACTATGAATTTGTTTCAACACCTGAAACAGAGGGACTCCGTCGAGTGGGAGAAGTGCTGCCCTCTACGAGCAGCAGCTCACAAAACACCGCCAAAAAACAAGCCACCATAGGGGAATCATTTTCACTGTGTCCCTTATGATAAGACCGGTGTCCAGTGGAAAGCAATCAGAGATGTCGTCACAATTTTTAAAAAACGGATTTGGTGTGAAATAATCTGAGATTTTATTTTTAGGCCATATTGCCCAGCCCTATATGTTTGTAACATAGCTTTTGAATTTTGTTTCATAAGTGGTGGTGTGGTATAGGGTTGATTTTTAAAATTTAGGACTTTGTCAAGAACATGTCAATTTTGTTCTGTCATCACAGTAAAACTCTACAACTTAAAGGTATAATTTCACCAAGTCTGAGATGTGAGTGCAGAAATATTGTAAAAGTTCCAGGGTGATGAGCAAAGCAAATTGATGATTTACAAACAAAAATAATATTGAACTTAGTGTATTTTTTTTGTTAAACTGAAGTTTTGATCATCATGTTGATTCAAAAAGCCCAATTTAGGAGGCATATTTGAGGGGGCAATTGGGTTAAACAGCTTCTCATGTCATTACTCATTTGTTATGCTGTTTTGCAAACAGAATAAAAAGTGTATGGATAGTTTTTTTTTTTTTTTTTTTGCGTCCAATGGTTCTTTGTTTTTAGGTTTTTAATCCCCCCCCAAATTTAATCAAAACAAAAAAGGAGGGAGGTGGTTAAAGTGTTGTAGGAAGCTAGAATGTTGCATCTTTCATTGATGTTATAGCTCTGATTTGTTGCTAAACATCTTCAGAAGTTAAAATGTTAAATTGCAAATCATACCAATTTAAAATCTCTGGACACTAGGGGACACTGAATGGCAAAAACAAGAATCTTGAAATACACAGGGAAAACATGACTGTAACCACATGTACGTGGTCGGATCCAGATCTCTGTTCTGCAAAATGCTCAGCTGCATGAAACAAAAATGTATTTGTCAGATGTTTAGATCTTCAGAATAACTTTCTGGTTTATACAGCTTATAATTGTTAAAACTAAATCCTTTTTTATCAAACTGAAATGGGGGTTTTCTGTGAAAATAATTAGAATATATTGAAAATTAATTGTTTAATGCTGCATGGACATAGTTTTACCTCAAAAGTGTGTTAATAGGTTGGCATAGATCAGTGTTTCTCAAACTATGGGGCGAGCCCCACTAGTGGGGCGCAGAGGTATTGCAGGTGGGGCGTGACATCAACGGGATTTAAATAGTTTTCCCCCCCTAGATTCTGTCGTTGAGAATGTTTCACTGCACTGTAAATTAAATCAACCAGCTCCCCCCTCTCACAAAATTAAACACTCAAATAAATTAGCAATTGTGATCATCATTGTAAACAGAACCGGGACCTGGAACATCTGGCTGGGAGTTTGACGTTGGAATATATCGCAGCAGAACAAAACAAGCTGAAGTAGCCGCATTATCAGAGATTCCATCTACAAAATATACAAATATCTAAAAAGATCAGGGAACGTTTCAGAGTAAGAGAAGTCACACGGTCAACCACGGAGGAAATACAGGGATGAGTATCTTGCTCTTTATTTATTTTTTATTTTGTACTTTTGAAAGCTTTGTAAATTTGATAAAACTACAACTTTTATTTTCTCGAACTGTGAGCTGAAATTCTACATGTAGCAACTACTGACAGCATATATTTCTGAGCCGGTTTTATAACAGGGCTCAACCCCTTTTTTCCAACTAATTTATACCCTTAAAAACTTGTAGACTAACTCGGCTATTTAAATAAATAAAACACTTTAAAAATCAGGCGTGGTCACCATTCTGTTGGGGCGATAAAAGCATGGGGGGCTTATGTATGCTCCTTTATCCAAAGTGGGGAATGATTAAAAAAAGTTTGAGAAACACTGGCATAGATCCATCAGCGGAACAGTAAATGAACATGCACACTAAAGGGGGGGAAAAACCACAACAAATTAAAGCTATAAAGTTCAGAATCTGCACTGTGCAAGATCATCTACAATGGCAAAAGTTAAGAACTACAACATGCACAATACAAGGACCCACAGGAGAAATGTGAGAAGTAGTGATAGTGTTTTAGGAGCACCTTTGTAATGATTCAAAGACTCCCGGACTTGCTTAGATTTACTTTGAAAGGCTGTTTGACCTTCAGCAGCACATTCAGATTTGCAGTGAATTTGTTGATTGGTTTTTATCATTGTTAAAGCCAATTTTTCACATTCACAAATGCTATAGCATATGTTTAAACAAGCGTGTGTGTAATGGTTAAATACACATCGAGTCTATTTAATCCCTCTATTTTCACTTTGTAAAAAAAAAACTTTTGCAAGAAACTGAAATTTGATGATTTTTTTTTTTGTTTAGCCCTCAGTGAACCTTTTTTATTTTTACATTTTGTGTATACTAGGATTATTGCAATCCCCTATTTTTCTTAATTTAAGGTATGGATGTTCTGAGGTCTACCAGCGTGACTGAACAAGAGCGCTTAATCTCAAAGTTATCTCTAGCCCCGTCCCATGGCACTTAATTCAAGCAGTCGTTAAAATATACTTTTGAGAAATGGGACACAAGATGATCCATAATCAGCTCTGATGATACAAGTAATCACGTTTTATCTTGCCCTTGTTTGTTTCGTAAAATGTTTTTGGTCCTCCACCAGATGTCAGCATAGCCTACATTATTTTTAGATGAAATATTTTATTCAGTCATTTTCAAACAAACGAACAATTATTCTACATCGGTCATTGGTCTATGCATCATGCCATCACTGAACAGGCCTGGGCAGAAGACAAATGCTTAAATGAATATGGCAAACTTTACTCAATAACAGCTACCAATCATAAAGACAGAACATAATAAACAAAGCAAAAGATCATTTAAAATTGTAACCTTCAAAAAGACCATTCTTAGGTACTCTTTCTGAAAAGCAAAAGTTCATTACTCATTTTTGGACTTGTTTCTTTTTAGCTCTATGTAAAGTAAATTTAATACATCTCAGGTTGTAAGCTTATTACTCTACAGTATTAAGAGAAAAAAATCCTATTTTCATGAGTGTTGGGGAGCAACTCGGAATTTCGTTTTGAATCCTAACATTTTCTACTTTCCGTTATAACCACGTTTGTTTTTATTTTTATTTCAAATAAAGATTGCAACTTAAAAAAACATATTGCGTGGTTATGTAATGAACTCTTTCTGTTCATTGCGTTTCTGCCTAAGATAGTAAATCAAAACGAGATGCTAACCCCGTTGTAGTTTTATTTGGGGGGGACAGAAAAAAAAACCCTTAAAAAAATAAAAAGGAGTGAGACATCTTCTTCACAGCTATGGCGAACGAGGCCGCCAGGTGACGTCACGGGGGTTTATCTGTTCCCCTTCCTGACAAGGCTCTTCACTCTTTCTGCCTCGTAGCGGCTCTGTTTGATACTCCGCCTCTCCGAGGATCACACCACATTTCCGACCGGAGGAAGAAGGGGAAAAAAAAGTCGACCTCCCGGTTTTTCCCCCCTGGGTACGTACATGCCTTTTATCTCGCAATCAGCCACATGCTGCTTCTGCGGGAGCTGGAATTCTTGTTACCGGTTTTCAGAAGGCTGAATTCCGGACGCCGCTGCTGGCTCCACAGCCTGTTGTAGGAAAGAGATGCGAAATCAGCAAGAGGAGGGAGGGGTGGCTAAAATACTACGCTGCTGTGGGAAATAGGCAAATATGTGGAGAAAGTTGGGTGCTCCTTCGGTTAGAGTCGAACCCACATTAGCAGGAGTCACAGCTACACTGGTTTTAAGCAGTAGGTTTTTTTATTGGTATTTTTTCCCCTCTTGTGGATGGTTGTTAAAACATTTCGGGGCTCCTTTTTAATTAGGTTGGGTTTATCGAGTTTTCTCCACCACTCCAGACTTTGCAGTAATGTCACCATGGACACGGAGAGCGAGTTTTGGTCGTGATGAGGATGTCGGGCAGCTCTGTGTGATGAGAATCACGGGATCCGTTGCATGTTTGGAATCTACTCGGTCCCGTTTCTCGAATTAATAACCCCCACAACCATTTTAGTAAATATAACTTCTGTAATACATCGTAATGCATCATTTACTTATGCGCTGGATGTAAGATTTCTGATGCAACAATCCTAAGATACTTTTTAGAGGCTGAACTACTAAATAACAGTGGTAGACATTTACATACAGCTCCTTTGAGTCAAGAATATGTAGAATGAACTTTTTGGCTGCCATTACAGCTCTTTTGGGGTACCTACTAGATTTGCACAATTAGGGAGTAACATTCTTACTAATTCATTTGTGCCAAATAGTCAGTCAGACTCGTTGAGGTAGCCATCCACTCAGACTCAGGTTCTCCTATCTCTGCCGAAGAGAAGCATTCCCACAGCAAGAGGCTGCTACCACCATGTTTCACAAAGGGGATGGTGTGTTTTGCATGTACGGCAAATAATTTGATGTAGGTCTCACCTGAGTATGCCACACTGCCAAGCACCCTTTTCATTCCACTTCAGATATGTGCTACTTTTTGTTGGTCAGTCACATTAAGTGAAATGCACTGAAATCAGTGGCTGTAACATGACAGTATGTGAGAAGGATTAGCATTGCTGGACATCAAATTGTCAAACTGCCTGAAAATTCCTTTTATACTGATTTTCGTCATGAGGGCCATTTGACCTGTCATACGAGTCTGCGCCAATCATCTGGAAAGATGTGCCGTTGTGATTCTAACCGGGGGGAGTAGGCTGACATCCGTGACTGAGGTAAAAAAAAAAAAACATAGATCATGCCATCCTGTCAGTGGGGCTGAATCAATGATTGATTGGCTGTGATTGGGCAGCCTTTGGTTTTTGTGAAATCACATGTTAATATACTGAAGTAGAGGTTATCACTTGGGAGATTTTTATCGTATGATAACCTTGAGTGGAATTACCACGGTAGTTGCACAAAAAACAAGCCATTCTTTTCCATTCGTCTCAAATATAAACGCGTTTCTTTTAAGTAAAAGCAACACTTATTCCCACTGGTTCTAAAGCGTAGTGCATTAAAGTTATGTTTTTTAATTTTTATTTCCATCCATTGCCTCAAGGCAAATATTCAATAATGAAAAATATTTTTTTATTGTATTTATTCTGAAAATATAGGTTGATATGAGCAAATTAGATAGTCAGGAAGCCCCTCTGCCACTTGACAAAGATGCTGCTCGTAGCTTACCAACTGTAGTTTGGCAAGCTAAAACCGGTTCTGTTTAAAAATGGAGAGTCTTTTAGTACTATTGCTGACTAAAGTTCTGTAAGTTCCTCTGCCATTCAGGTTATATTTTCCCCAGGGTTTGTCTTTTAGCTAGCAACATAACTCAATATTATTTGCGGATTTTGATGACCTTTTCTCACCACAATGGGGAGCAGAGCATTCAGTCGCTCTGCTCCCCGCCTCTGGAACTCCCTTCCACCACATCTCAGAAACATGGACTCATTCCCTCATTTCAAAACTGGACTCAAAACCTATCTGTTCCAACAAGCTTATTCACTGTAACATCCACTTATTTGTGATTTTAATCTATTTTAATTGTTTCTTGCATTATTTATTTTGATTTGTTTTATGTGTTTAACTTTATTATTTATTATTATTATTATTATTTTCAGGAATATCCGCAGTGGGACTAGGAATAAGCGAGTCGACTTTGGGGGTCTTCCGAATCACCGTCTGGGGGGATAACTGAGATGCCTTGGTGAATGTCTGCGCTCTCAGAGTGCTTTTCTAGTTTGTTCTGCACCATTCGTTTAGTTTAAACGAATAGTTTTAGCTGTAAACGTGTAATGAAACGTGCCAAGTTGCATCTAATCTGCTTTTACTCCTTAGAGCCAGAAAAAAGTCCTGTTTCTCTGGCCCTTGGTTTGGCATCTCGTTAGGAAGCACAGGGTGGCCGGGGATCCTTAAAAAGTCTTAAATTCCGTTGTCCTAAAATAAGGCCTTTAAATGTCTTAATTTGTCTTAAATCTAAATCCAAGGGTCTTAATTTTTTTAATCTTAATTTTAGAGGGAATTTCTCCATCATTATTATTATTTTTTTACACTTTGAAAAGGAAAAGTTTATCGTTTTGAGGAGAATCTCCTGCGCAGGTTCTAAATCGGTTCTGTTGCTAGACACGCGCTTGCTTGACAACGCCTCAGTGTTGCCAGATTTAGCGGGTTTCCGCCCAATTGGGCTTTTGATGATTTGGGCGGGTTTTAAGTCGTGTTTGGGCTGGAACCTGTCAGTCAGATCTGGCAACCCTGACCCCAACGCTGGACCTCTCTAGATTATCTGGATTTAGTCGGCGTAGTCTCAAGACAAGGCAAGGAAATATGGGTAAATGTAAATTTAGCGACAAATGGCCCGTAAATTCCAGTTTCTCGTGGTTGCTGAAAGCTGTGCCCAAAGATGACAGCAAGGCTTACTGTGCGGTTTGCTGTAAACGTTTTAAATTGGGCACAATGGGGATCAAAGCGCTGGAGTCTCATATGCAGAGCAGGAAACGCGTAGCTTTTGCTACAGCCCGCCAACATCATCCTCAAATCAATTACTTTTGCACCTCACCCGCTAACGGAGAAAAGTGTGTGAGGCCACAGCCTGCTGAACAACCACAGACATCGTCAGACATCCGAACAACATTTGGCTCTACTCCAACACTGAGGGCGGAAGTAATCTGGGTGCTGAGGACTGTGACAAGCCACCAATCGTACAGGTCAAATGACGGAATTGATGACATCTTTAAGGCAATGTTTCCTGACTCCGTGCTTGCTCAATCATTTACTTGTGGGAAAGATAAAAGCCAATACATGGCAGCATTCGGTCTGGCCCCGTATTTTAAAAAAGAACTTATAGCTGAAGTCAAGTCCAGCGGGCCATTTGTCGTCATGTTTGACGAGAGCTTAAACCATACCACGAAGAATAAGCAACTCGACCTACACGTACGGTTCTGGAAAAACAACCATCTTCAGTCAAGATTCTATGTTTCACAATTTTTGGGACATGCGACTGCTCAGGACCTACTACATCATTTCAAAGTAAGTGCTTTTTTCTGTTAACCATTCAGATAGAAAATATGTATTGGCCAAACTAGGCTAGTTATGAATAATATTAGGCCTACAATTCCGGTTGCAGCTTTCTTAAATGAAACAAACGTAGACTATATAAGCATTTTAGAAAAGCAATTAGCCCTGTAAGTCATTTAAGTTCTCAGGTTCAATTGGTTCAATTGTTTGTTTTTTGTGGATTAAAAAAATATATAAATAGTGTATTTTCCGCACTATAAGGCCCACTTAAAAGCCTTTAATTTTCTCAAAAGACGTCAGTGCGCTATATAATCCGGAGCGCCTTATATATGGATCAGTTGGTTAATTGGTTGATCCATACTTGTAGGCTACACACCGCTCTGCCAAAATGTTTCAGTATTGAAAACCAATACAAAGAATTTAATAATAATAATAAAATGTTTCAGTACGACTGGTAAAATACAAAGCTGCACCGCTTGCACCATTGCGGGTATCGTAGTAAGTAAACACCGGTGCTGACTGCTAGCTAGCATCTGCTCTGAGGAGGTAAAACCAAATAACCGTTTTACTAAAATGACACTAAGTTTAAAAGGGGATGTTATCTAAACTCTGTAAGCCATAGCATTATGTCGGCTAAAAACTAACCAACTAACAGCAGCAGAGAACTTTTTTAACAGCAGATTTGTTCGGTCATGGGGGAGCTGTATGATGATAGGGCTCTCCCTGATAGTTATTATATTAAACTTTATTTTGAGATGAATGCATCTTGTTTTGTTATTTAAAAAAAGCTCATCTACCAGCTATCACATGTATGTTATAACCTATTTAGAAGAGGGTTGTGTTTACATCCTGGCATCTAGGTATAGGCTATCCCACGCTAATTATAGGTGGCTGTAGGCTTGTCACACAGGTTGCCTAGTGGTGTAAATGCTTCTTCAGTCTAGTCTGTGACCTAGACTGTCATGTCCCTAATGCCTTTTTTCCATTTGCCAGGAGTGTGTGCAGGACCTTGACCTGAGAAACATGATTTCAGTCTCCATGGATAGCCCAAATGTGAACTGGAAGCTTTTTGAACATCTCCAGCAGGAGCATGCAGAGGCATTTGGCGGTTCACAACTGATAGTAGTGGGTAGCTGTGGGCTGCATACACTTCACAATGCATTTAAAGGTGGATTCAGTGTCTGGCAGCTAGATAAGGTGCTTCAAGCACTGCACACAGTATTCCACAATACCCCTGCCTGAAGATAAGACTTCACCACGTTGACAAAGTCATCTGTCTTTCCATTGCCATTCTGTGGACATCACTGGGTTGAAAATCTACCAGTGGTGAACAGAGCCATTGAAATATGGCCACATATAGAAATGTATCTGGATGCAGTTACCCAGAAAAACCTTCCAAAACCTAGAACATCATCCTTTGACTGTCTTGCTGTGGCAAGGAACGACCCTCTTATCATGGCCAAGTTCCATTTCTTTATGGCACTTTCCAGGACCTTCACCCCGTTTCTGACAAAGTACCAAACAGATGAGCCTGTGCTGCCATTCATCAGTCAAGATTTGACTGTGCTCATCAAGGTAATGAATAGCTGCCGTAGATTACAGTGTATATTGTTTCTATTTGAATTTACCTCCAGTGGGTCTAGATGTGTGTAGATGTATATTTTGTACTGTCATTAGAGAGTAGTTAAGAACCGGAGACAAATTGTTTGCTCACACATGTTTTGCAATAAAACCTGAGTCTGATTGCATTGTATATCTTATCAGAGCCTGCTGAAGAGGTTCATCAAATCAGAGGTCCTCCATAACATCACTCCACTACAGCTAGTCAAACTGGACACAGGTGACATGGCAGCAAGGATCCAGCTAAAGAACGTGGACATTGGCTTGGGGGCAGAAGCAGTCCTTAAGGTAAATAATAAGACCATACTGTGTGAGTGTACTTTAAGGGATTAATGTATGTGTTAAAATGAGAGTTTTTGTAGTGTGATATTTCGGGTGGCAACTATCAAGTATTTTTGGAAAAGACTTGTTGATTTCTTTGATTAATCCATCACATAAACTCTTGATATTGCACACAAAAATATGTTTTGTTATGCAGCCTGAAAGGCCTGTTACAATGATCAAGCAATTGGCTATTTTTCCTGACAAGATCAAAACCTTTGACTTAATGGCTTCTAAACTAAGCCCATTTAGTGCATGTGTCACCTGACATAACAAATACATAATCATACACACAGTATAACATAAATTTAGGCCTACTGTGACACATAACATGAAAAACTATTAAATATAAATTCACAAATAAAGGTTAATTGTCCTTAGTTTTAGCTTCAAAATCAAATAAATCATCTGATAATAAAAAAATAACGTGGGGAGAGAGAGGCATGGAGGCAGAATGTGTATCTGTGACTGTAATGAAGAGATGGCCTGGGTAGTGTAGTCTAATCAGGAAATGTCTTTGTTCCTACTCCCCCTGTTAGGAAATCCAGAGTAGTCCCAACAGCAGCATAAGTGAGTGCAAGCAGTTGGAATTTAGACAGGACTGCATGGACTGCATGACTAAAATAATCCAAAAACTGCAGATTAAGAGCCCACTGAAGTACTCAATCGTGAGGCAAATGGCATCCTTGGACCCGAGAAACATGTTTTCTGACCCTGACGTGTCCAAGGAAAGAATGAAACGCCTAGTCCAAAAGTTTCTGCAAGACAGCCAGCTGTCAGGAGGAGTCTCTGCAGTACTAAACTTAACCAGGCTAAAGTTAAATTAAAATATGTACTGTATGTGACTAGACATTAGGTTTATTCAGTCACCCATTGCAATAGTGATGGCTTTGTCGAATTGTGTATTTTCTTCTTGACCTTGAATATTGTCATAATCATGTTTTTGTGTGTATGTGTTTGTCCTTTTTTTATCAGGTGATGTGATTCTCCAGCAGTTTGAAACATTTTTGACAATGGAGGCAAAATCTGAATCCTTTTCTTCATTCCAACCAATGCAAACAAGCCTTGATGCTTTCCTGCATGGACACCTGTGAAAATCCCATCCCGAGCTCTGGACCTTCTGTAGGAAACTACTGTTACTCTCCCATGGCCAAGCAACAGTGGAAAGGGGCTTCTCTGTAAATAAGGAGGTAGAGACTGACAACATGCAGGAGGATGCAGTGGTCACTCAGAGAATCATATGTGATTATGTCTCTGTCTGTGGAGGGGTTCTTAAAGTTCCCCTGACAAAAGAGCTCCTGGGACCTGCTGCCTCCGCCAGGTCTCATTACCGTCTGCACCTTGAAAATGAAAAGAAAAAACAGGAGAGCAAGGAACAGAAACAAAAAAGAAAGGCTGCTGAGGACCACCTCGATGAACTAAGAAAGAAGAGGGTGATCCTTAATGAAGTGGCTACCAGCCTTGAAAAAGAAGCTGACAAACTCGCCGAGCAAGCAGAAGGGAAATCGGGGACCCTCATGGCCCAGCTGATCACAAAATCAAACATTCTTAGAAAGCGTTTCAAAGAAAAAGTATCAGAACTAAAAGGGGTTGAGAGCGAGCTGGAGCATAACACAGCAGAACTTAGAAACTGGCATGAGTGTCTGAGAGTGAGTGAGTGAGTATTGTATTGTGTGTGAGTGAGAAAGTGTATTGTGTAGTTCTGTGCAATGAGTAAGAATATTGTTTGTGTGTTTGTGAGAGAAAGTATTGTATGTGTGTGAGTGAGAAAGTGTATTGTGTAGTACTGTGCAATGAGTAAGAATATTGTTTGTGAGAGAAAGTATTGTATGTGTGTGTGAGAGTATTGTCAAGTGCTTCAAGCAGCAAAAGTGAGCTTACATTTCAAGTGTTTGTGCATTCACGCTGTTATATTGTTACATTGGATTAAAAGTGTGTGAGTGCCTTGACATTGTCATGGAATAGAAATTCTAATTCTGGAATAGTGTTTTATGTTGAATATTCTCAAGAACAATCGGTTAAATGAAATAATAATTTTAAATATCCTCATAGTTTTGTGCTTGACTTTTGCGTGACTTTCAATTTGGTCTTTAATTTTGTTTGAAAATGGTATTAAAAAGTCTTAAAATGTCTTAAATTTAACTTGGGCAAACCTGTAGACTCCCTCAAGCACTTTCAATTTTAGGTTCGGTTTGAAGGACAATGGGAAAAAAAAAGTGCTTTTGCAACCGAAACGTTGAGACTTTGGTCTACTATTTATTTATTTATTTATTTATTTATTTATTTATTTTAAATACCAATAACCGGCCTTTGCCTAGTCACTTCTCTGTTTTCCAATGCAAAAATGTTCCCCGTTTTAGTACAGCAGAGATTGAGGTTTTGTGCATTCCATTTTTAAATTAGAACATTAATTGAATGGGGTTTTGTAGTTCTGAAATTGTTTAGTCTAACTGGAAGAATGCCAAAGTGAAAGGGTGCATGTCGCCCCCTAGCGTCACGGAGTCGAACACACTGCATTCAATAATTTCCTTTTCTAAATTAGATATAAACTGGGACAAAGGCTCCCATTCGGGTTAAGGTATTGGGTCAATTTTTGCCAGAAGCTCGACTAGAGATGTGCATGTAAACATAACATACTCAGTGTTTCAGAGATAATTGTGTACATGCAAAGTCACCTAAACCTTTAAGGTACAGTGTGTGTTTAAAAAAGTAAAAAAAGACTCTTTAATGTCATGCAGTTCAGAGTAAGCTACGGTAGCCCACATGCATCAAAAAGGTTAATGTGATTGACTTCCAGTCTCAATCCAGCGATCAGGTTCGTTCTTCAAGTCTTTATTCTTTTCTAAATTTCTAAATGTGTGTTTAGTAATAAGAACAGTTTTTTTATGTTGGCTATATTGATCATTATGTTTGCTGTATTTCATGGCTAACATCAACTAACAAATTTGTAATGACACCAAGCTAATGTAACAAGCAAACAAAATATTTTTTTAATTTTATATATTTGAGGTTATGTACGCCCTGTCTACACGTAGATGAAACCAGGTGTAGCCGCAAACATATTTCATCGAATAGGTGTCTCATCCACAAGGAGATGCCGTTTCAGGACACGATAAACAATCATGTTTGAAACCAAGTCCCAGAGTGGAGAAATTTCACAACGGCGGCCAAGTTGTCTCCATGAATATGAGCTCTCTGGCATTTTGTGTGGATGAAGTCACCACCCCATTCCTATATGCAACACGCATGGCCAACTCGGTGATAAAGTAAACAAACATGGCGCCGTATGGTCTTGCGGTCCTAATAAAGCAAATACTGATCTTATCATGGATCATAGAATACCACTTACTGTCCCTTCTCTACCACCAGCAGCACAAAGAGGATCCGGAGAACCAGAGACAGCATACGCTTTTGAATAAAGCTCTCATTTGAAGCTAGATTTGTTGTTTTCAATCGGGTTGACTGCGCATCCTCGGTGTGTTTTTCAGTGTTTTCTCTGGCAGTGTCACAGCGCCACCAGTGGGCCCGGCATATGCACTTCAGCATCTTAAGCGGGTTTTGTGTGAATTCATGTGGACAGAAGTTTTCCTTATGTGGTGGCATTCAGCCTTCAGTCATGTGGTGCCTTTTTTTTTTTAAGACTGTTTTTGAAACTATATCCATTTTGTCTCCATGTGGAGCAGGCCTTATTTAATTATTGGCCATTTTGGATATATACAAGGTAGTGGATTCTGTAGTATTTTTATTTTTTCTTCTTCTCTGTAAATGGACTTTGATATCATCCGATAATTCAGCGTCAGTTGAGACACATAGATGACACAGCGAGGTAGAGCACAGAGGCAGAGGTGTGTCACATGTGGTTGAAGCAGGGAAGCTACCCAAGAGGAAGGATAAGAATTTCTCCAAACCAGCCAGGCTGTCACGGAGAGAACCGGCGCCATCCCACACACAGCGTTTAGAGGGAGAAGGGAGAACCGCTACAACCTCTGGAAGATCTGTGTTTTCATGAGAGGATGCAAAACGCGGAGCATTATATCTTGTATGTCCCTAAATAGCTACTGTATTTCAAGATGGCGCATGACTATGGAGGGTCGACCGCAATTTTTGTCTATATAAAAATGTAAAATTTCAAGCTGATAGAAATACTTAGAATAAATGTTTGACAAGTTTGTGAATGGGATACACAGAATTAGAAAGTAAAAATATTACACACTGTACCTGAAACGGTTATCAGCTGTTTGACGATGGTAACGATCCCCATTTGAGGCCAGGTGTTGTTGTGAACAGGACCGGCCTATTAAGACGCTGCACTGCTGATGCAGTACCCAAGATGAACAGCCTTTTAATACACCAGTCGCACTTGTCATAATTCTCATATCGGTTTCATAAAGGCTTTTCAGGTTATATATATATATATATATATATCTCCTCACCCCCTGTTTTTCACCTGACTTGTAAGCGTCACGTAATAGACTTGCAAATTCAGCAGGAATTCACCGGGAGCATTTTAGATGCGTATCACCTGCAAATCCGTTCCACCTAGCTGGTCTCAATTCTCAATGGGTAGTATGCAGAAAACAAAAATTATTCTGTTAAGTACCATGAACTCACCATCCACTCCAAAAACTCCAGATATTTCTGTTCATGTCTTATCTTTTTTTTCATGTTGTACTTGTAAAAATTTTCGCTGTTATATAAACTGGGTGATTCTCCACTTCAGAGATCAACTTCTCGTCATCCATGATAAAAACCAACAAATTAGACCCATGGACCGACTGGCTTCATCTCTGGTGTCACGGGTATTGACGTATTTATTTATTTATTTTTTTAATAGTTAAGCAATTGGAAATCTGCACCTGTCTTTGGTTTTGGAATTTTCTGGGGTCTTTACACTGCTGCTGTGTCGGATTTCTTGTCTGCCCCAATATTAACTGCTGAGCTTGATGCATTTTAGAAGCGTAGTGCATATAAAATAGTCCCACTGCATATAGAGGACCGCGATATGCTTCTGGGACGTGTCCAATCCGCGCTGCTTCGCGCTCTGTTGAAACGTCCATTGACTATAACGGCGGCTCTCCGCTTCTTATTACACTTCGCAGATGTTCTTTCCCTCTTGCGCATCCGGTGGAAAGTAGTGGTAGCTCCCGATTTACCAGACACTATGTTCCTACCCTCATCTATGTTCACGAGCCTTTTGAGTAGCGACTGAAAAAAGTATGGCGCAAGCACGGCATCAACACATGACAGTAACATGCCTGGTTAGAAAGTAAAACATACTTTAGCCTACAAGAAAAGTCATTGGTTGCAATCTTAATCTTCCACACTAAAGCCTTCTTCAGTGTCTTTGTCCTCTGAAAGCTTTTGTCGTCATTTTACACTGACTCAGTTCTAACCCGCTGCCTCCAAAACTTCATCATCGATTCATTCATCTCAAGCTTACATGCAGTAGCTCCATTTCCTTCTTTGACGACCAGCACAATTGCCTTTATTTTAAAAAGCTGCATTTCTTCATGTCTTTTTCATGATGTGGTGTAGCCTACCGGTAGTGTCTTCTTTGGTGCATAATCTTTCCCCATATGTCTGTCTCACTTTTGCGCTTCCTGCTATAGTGCCCCCCGGAGGTTAGCCTGTAAAAATATATAAATTAGCTGCATCGTTGTAAAGGACCCAGGGTCCAAAGCGTGTGAATGAAGTAGAGGGTTATAATCCGAAGATTACAGTATATAGTATTTGGTAGTCAAAGACTATCTTCTTCAGCACCCCCTCCTTACAATTGGTGTCTGGGTCCAGCAATTCAGCATCACGCCACCCTGACAACTCAGGCTCCCTGGGTTCAGTGTCCCACAGAAATGCAGTTGTCCTGAATCTAAAACAGATCTGAATTCTATCATGTTTGTTAAACAGGAGCAGCAAGATACAGTCACTAATCAAATATAAGAGAAATGGTCACTCGGACCTGATTATTTCCATATCATGAATTACACAAACTAAAAGGAATACCGTGATAAAGGACTGACTTGAAATTCTTCACCATCCAAAATCATCAGAATTGGCTTAAACAGCTATGATCAAAATAAAAGCTCTTTTCAATATACAGGTAGTTGAATTGTGTACCTGATTGGATCAAACTACTCACCTTTTTAACAAAAATGGCAAAAGATCATTCTCCTTTTTTTCAGATTAGCAGCCAAACTGTAGCTTACCATGAACCCAATCAGTTTTCATAAAGATGAGCTGAAAGTTCTTGCTGAGGCCTATTGCACAAAAGTGGGATGAAGACATCCATGAAAAATCACTAATTGAATCCGGAACAAGAGCATCCAGGGTTAATTGGTTGCACAAAGATCAAGCCAGTATGAGCAGACATGGATTCATTAAGCCAGGTGTAACCTATCCTGGATAAGTGCACGCTAACGACTCCCTCAACTAAACCCCGCCACCGATCACTGATTCACCATGGTAAATAGAGGGCTTACTTTACCCCGACAGAGGCAGAAATCCTCATGAAGGCATACGAGGAGGAAAGACATATTTAAAAAGAAAGGCAACACCGCCACAGTGATAAAGCAAAGAGGAAAAAATGTGGCAAAGTATTATCGCCTGAATGCATAAGAAGTGTACAATTAAATACTCACTACTGAAACATCACAATTAAAATCCAAATGGTTGATTCAAATCTCTAAAAACGCAGTTGTACTCTGATTGTGAATCAGTTGAATTTTTAATTGAAATGGACTGCAGAAATGAGTGGAATTGTGTAAATGTAACTCCCATCAGTCTATAACTCTGATAAATAGATTAGCTAATGATAAAAATAATAACTTCGACATGAGACCGCTTGTTGACTGACTGAATTTCTTTTTGGGATAAATGAAGTTTCTCTTATGTTTGCTGTGAGTGTGTGTTCTGGTTTCTGCAGGTGTCTTCTCACATTGTACTGTTTTAGCAATGATTCTAGCAAAGGGGAACCTGTAAAATATGTTGTATTATTTAAGTTAATATGCATGGTTTAGATTTCAGTTAAATATGTTCTGCAGTGGCAGATGAATTTTATTTAAATTGATTTGGCCTCTTATGATGTTTGTGCTGTATACTGAGTGAATACAAGCTGTCAGGGAGGCAGGGTATCCATTCATTTGCCTACTCCTTTGATGTGTATGGATTTGTCCTGCCTTTATTTCAGTGTGCAGACATGTAGGGTGTGTAATATTCAGCCTTTTCAACATGTATTTATCCTTGTATAATGTGCTTTGATTCTGTGGTTTCCATCTTGATGAGTCGATGTGACTTCAGTTTTGAAAGGAGCTGATGGTTTACCTGTTTTGTTTTATCCATATTCAATAGCAGAACATAATGTTACACTTTAATGCGTATTTATATGGAATGTGCATTTTATGACCGAGTACTGGGCCCACTCTGAGGAACAAAAACAAGTCCTAAGTTTATGAGAATTAGAAAAGGCTTATTGCCAAATGTTGAGCAGGTTTACAACATTAGGAAACTGGTTCTTTCTGTGGAAAAGATGCATTTTCTTGCATATTCTTTTTCAAGTCCTGGTACTTATGAAAATGGGATGCTGATGTACCAAAGGATGAAACCTATACTGAAGTACAATTCCACAAAATGCTCCACAGCCCTCATTTTAACAACTCTCCTCATCATCATAAAGCTAGGATCACACGTTTCGCGATTTCAGCCTCCTTTCGTCGGGAAAAGAATCATGATGAAAAGTGGTCCGCATGCGTGTGATTCGCCACGCTGTGGCTGTGCCGTGTCATGTGCTCCCTGACAGCTTATTCAGTGCTCGTATGACCAGCGCACAGGTTACAATATTATGACTTTTTTTTTCTCGTAAATTTGACTTAATTTGTTTTTCTTTGTGTGCCTAATATTCCGTCATTTAATATATAGCCTTGTAATGGGAAACTACAATATCATGTAAAATCATCTGTTATCCAAAAAAATAGAAATTAATTATAACAAACATTTAAATAATGTGATTACGATGTGTAGTGGGCAGTGGAGTATTGGTTTCAATTGCGGTGACTGTTGACTGAGATAAGGGATGAGATTAAATAGATCCTGGAAGTTAGCCTGGTCTGGAGCAGGTTAGCTCCATTGAATAAATCTCCATGTTAACTTATACCATACCACATCCTACTGCCTCCATCCTGTTTTTGTGCAACCGGATCAAGGATAGGTTGAGTCAGGATAACCAAGATGCCCCAGCTTAATCCCTTACCCTAGTTTTGTGTAATAGGCCCCTGTTCTGTTTTAAATTGCCTTGCATCCTAAACTCACCTAGTAAACAACGTATGTGCTCTGGAATTTTCCTAATTTGATTGAAAGGGGGCGGGTGATGCGTTCAGGGTCGCTAAGAGCAACTGAGCTTTCAGCGAATTGGATGCTGACAGGCAATGGTTGTTAAGGAAATTTATACTAGGAAAGTGACAGTTTTATCATTATAAACATCACATGTGATGTATGTAGCCCCGCCCTAGTAGGGGTATGCTTTCAAACCTTTTCAGACACTTTTATTTTTTATTTTTATATGAAGTGTTTGATAATCAGTCCACCCTATGAGTTGTCAAAACTGAAACAATAGCATGGTGGAGGTTGGTGAGATGTTTGCTGCAGCATGAATAAAATCACAGAAGGAAGAATTGCAAAATGTTACAATACTATTAAAACTCCTTAAAGTAAATCTCTAAGATCACATTAAGTGAAACAATTTCTAATAACATCTGCTGTTTGTTCTTTTCATTTTTGCTATTTGCCAAACAAAAACATGTGCTGTGATGCAGGCCCGCTGTCTCGCTTCTTCCGACCGAGTGTTGTGGATTCAGCTTGGCTGTGGTCGGAGCGGATCTCCGACAGGCGCTCAGCTGGAGCGGGCCACTTGGCACTCGATGTGATGCAGCAAACGATTCATCTGCAGCTTTCAACTGTGCTGGGATCCACAGAGCCGTTTCTCGCTTCGTTCCATAAGAGTCTCCAAGCCCACGCAGCCGTAGTGGAGCTGTTGTCATAGCAGCATAAAATACTCAATTAGTGTACCCTCTTTCACAAATAATTAATGTTTGTTGGGTATTTATAATCAACTGCTGTTCAAGAGCAGAAGCAGTGCATTCAGAGCGATGGAGGAATATTTCAGAAAATTTGTGTGTAGCTTCACACTGCATTCGCAGTAATTTTGGGTTTGCTATGCAATATTTTAAACCCATGATGTTATGAGCATTGTTGGAAGATTGCATCAGTTCTAGCATTTGCAGAGATTGTAAAAATGGAAAGAAAATGTGCTTAAGAATAAAAAATATAAAATGTGATGGCATCTTGGCACTCTTTGTGGTGACGTTATCAAGATTTATGGTCTAGTAGATCTTATAGTGGTGTTTGGCGGACAATTGTTTTATTCATAATGTGTTTACCTTTTAAATACATTTCAGTGTTTGCTTTAGACTGAGTAAAGGTTCGTTTCTGTCTTTCATTTGGGATGATATAGTATGGCAAATCATGTTTCTTTTTCATTGTAATTGGATAGATATAAACCTAAGATTCTAGAGGGCCTATCACAAAACATGAATAACCTTTTCATTGATGTCTGTGGGACTGTGACTCGGCACATGGCCACAGAGTGTTTATTAAATGAGGTTTTCATATGACTTGTTGATGATCTGGCTCGTAACATGTTTTCTTGTGGTTTCAGTTAATGGTGTGGTGGAAAAATGAGTCGTTTTTATGTGCTTTAAATGTTGTATTTCCTAAAAACTAGTGTTATAGCAGGAGTTGACAGTTTAATTATAACCACTGGAGTTAGAACAGTCAGAAACTGGGACCAGTCTTATGTCAGAATGATTTATCAGAGTGTATTTGATTTGTCTGTCACTGCTCTGCAGGCTGTCATTCTGGATAAATGGAGATAGACAGATGCTCAAACACAGCATTCACGTAGTGCTTTAGAAATGATGGGCGGTAGATGAGTCAAAGATTTGGTATTCAAAAGGTAATTGACAACTGAAATTTAGTCGTCGTCAAATGGGGAAGTCAGCAGTCATTTTAAAACGCAGTGTAGCATGCTCATGTTGGTGGTGTTAACTGTGAGGTTGAGAGAGGTTGAGCTGTGAACTAAAAGCTATCACAACCCATCTTGCCTGAAATGAGTGGTGTATTTTTGTGTGTGTTTTGGGAAGTGTGATAAAACCTAGCAGACCAACACCAGCAGATGACAGGGCTCCCCAAACCATCAGTGACTGTGGAAACTTCACACTGGATTTCCAAATAAAATGTAAAACATACTTTTATCTAAGTGGAGGACTTTGGACCACCTAATAACGGTTCTGTCCCATTTTTCCTTTTTCTCGGGTAATAAATTACTGGTGCCTCTGGTTCATAGCTCAAGAAACTGGGTAGCTCATGTTCTGGTGAAGCCCTGAGTCCAGCTGTAGTCCACACCTTGTGAATCTCCCAAGAAATTCTTGAAGAGACTTTCCTTCTCAATAGTCTTTAGACTGCAGATATACCCTTTCTTTTTGCAGCTTTTTTTTACCACACTATTTGAATTAAACAACTAAATTGACTCTTCTAGTCAACTCCACCAGAGCCCCACGCTCTTTCATAGCCTCTCATTCCTGGACACAGAGTTGCTTTGAGTTGAGTTTTCATATACGTGGAGGCCTCCAAAAAACCAATTCATTTGTGCAAGGTATAATAAACAATACAGACACAATAGGCCTTTGTAGTACTTTTACTGCATGGGCCTTGCTGTACGAAGAAAATATAATTTTCCTTCCATATAGATGAGGCTGGAGTCTGCATCGGCATCGGCATTTTTCATATTTTATCTTTATTTTCAGCTAACTTAAGATTTCAGAAAATAAATAAAAAAATTCTCCAGAAGCAAGAGATATCAAAGGATTACCTTAACCATTGTTTAACAAATGCTGGTGAACACTTCAGTCACACCAAGTTACACAAGGCAGTCATTTGAGTAAATGATTACATGCCTTATCTCCAGAATAGCCTGTAATTGTACAAACAAAGTGGATATGTTTCAAATCCAAAGTTATCTCACTGATAAGGCTCTTCCATGTTTACATTTGATGTCGGCGCGGGCTTCGGCTTGACTAGTGCTGTTTAGTTGCTGTAATAAACTGTGCTTCCTTTGTTGACAAAAAGTTTTGAAAAAACTAGTCTCTAATTTTAAAATGCTTTTTTTTTAAATAGTTATTTTTACACTCTATTTCTGACTTGGATAAACGTCTTTGACAGTTTTAACAGGAGTATTACTCTGAAACCGTTTTAAAGATGGATAAAAGCAGCTGGGGATAGTGCCTGTTTAGTGTATAAACAAGCTGTAAACACTTTTTTTTCAGAATTTTGAAGGGAATGATTTTGAGTTAAATTACTGGTTTACAAACTTTCCTGACAAATGAGTACACCCTAAAGCTATTTCAAAAGAAATGTTCCAATGTTGATGTTCAATCTTTCCTTTTCTTAATATCTTTAAAGAAATATGGCAATTTTAATCAAACACTCAAAACTGACCCTGCTCAATTAAAAAAGAAAAAGGAAGAAAACAAAGCTCAACAAAACTGTATGTCCTCTGATATTTTAAAGATTTTGGAGACTACTTTTAGCATCTTGCAGTCTGCTTTCTGGGTGAACTTAGATGCTCAGATCTGGGCATGTTGCCAGTTGTTTTGAAGTTCCTTCAACTGTGGATTAGTTTCTGTACAGCAGAACTACTAATGTTTAATTCTTTTGATACTTTTTTAAATACCTTACCAGACTTGTAAGGTGATACGACTTTCTGGATCATATCCTTGCAGCGGCAGCTTAAGCGGTGCTTTGTTGTAATGTAGTCCCAAGTCTAAATCGGCTCCTGTAATTCCTTCATGTTACTTATTGTTGTTTGCAATTGATATGATAATTGAGGTTACCAGGAATAATTAGGATCATTATTGAGTAATTTTCATGACTTTTGCACAATAGATGCTAGCTGTTACCATTCACTTACATTCTTTATGCTAAGCTAAAGCAAACGGACTGCTGCCATTTTAGGGGAATGATTGGGCTGGTTACAAAATGCTTTTTCTCACCAATCTAACTCTGAGGAATATGGCAACAGACTAAATTTCACTAAGGGGTGGCATATCCCTTTATGGATGATTCACACTGTGCATTTTTCAGCCGTCTCAAAGGACTCTTTCATACCACACTGTGCAAGCTCCGCTGAGCTCTAGAAGGGTGTCACACTGAACAGCCCAAGATTCCAGTGGGTCAAACAGCACGACGTCTCGCTGTAGCAGGACGCGCCAAAAACCAACATCACGAGCAGATCGGGGTCGTAAATTTTTTTGACTCTGCCTGAAGACTACCAAGGGCTGGTTTTGATCGTACGAGCACTAAATAAGCTGTAGCTGAGAACGTCACACGTGAAACATGAAAACAACGTGAAACTATCACGTTATAACGTGATAGTTTGATAGTTTCACGTTTTTGCAATAAACTATCACGTTATAACATAATACGGTCTAATTTCTTTATTATATGGCTGAAAGCTCTACGCCGCCATACATATGACATGCTGCAATATAGAAAATGTACCTGGGATGAAGACATTTGACACTGAACGAAGGCTGCCCAAGACGTGAAATTCTGTAACATTAGAGGGTATCGCTTGTCAAT
The DNA here is from genome assembly GCA_963556495.2 of Valencia hispanica. Lineage (NCBI taxonomy): Eukaryota > Metazoa > Chordata > Actinopteri > Cyprinodontiformes > Valenciidae > Valencia > Valencia hispanica. The sequence goes on from OY747706.1 coordinate 32,969,649, forward strand.
CCACGTGAATCCCCTGGTGTAACCATAACAGATTTTACACCAGTAGTAGAAAACAATACATTTTTCCAAACTGTTGGGGGACCCCAAGAGCAAAACTTACATAGTGTTGCTTTAAGCAGAGAGACCCATCAATCCATCTCCCTAGCCACTTTGTTCAGTTCCTCGGGAGGAATCCCAAGGCGTTACGAGGCCAGCCAGGAAACATAATCCCTCCAGTGTATCCTGGGTCTTCCTCTGGGCCTCCTCCCGGTGAGACGAGCCTGGAACACCTCACCAGGGAGGCGTCCAGGAGGCATCCTGACCAGATGTCCGAGCAACCTCAACTGACTCCTCTCGATTTGGAGGAGCAGCGGCTCTACTCTTAAGCCCCTCCCAGATGACCGAGCTTCTCACCCTATCTCTAAGGGAGAGCCCAGACACCCTGTAGGGAGGAAACTCATTTCAGCTGCTTGTATCCTTAATCTTGTTCTTTCAGTCACTACCCAAGAGGGTAGGAACGTAGACCGACCCGTAAATCGAGAGCTTTGCCTTTCGGGTCAGCTCTCTCCTCACCACCACAGACCGGTACAGCATAACTGCAGACGCCCTACCAATTCGCCTATCGATTTCCCACGCCAAAATTGTAATTCTTAATTATTACTATTAACAAAAGTGTTTTACTACACAAGTCTGACAATAAACACAGGAAAATAAGGTCTCTCCTGTCATTTTGCAATATTTGAATAAAACTCAGAAGAGCCAAAAGCTGAAAGTTTTAGATTTATGTGTAATATGGATATTGAGGGTTTTCTTTTTGAGCTGCAATAACTGAGGTGTAATTTTTAGGCTTTTGTTTTACATATGAAGCCTGACTGGAAAATGTGTCTCTATTCCAGTTATGTGTTCCTGACAGAGTGCAGCAGGTTAATGTAAAAATAACTCCACTCTCTGCAACCTTTGTCAACCTTGAGCAATCCCTCGAACATTAGAACCACAAAGCAGTGGCTTACCTTTCTGTTCTCTACTAGAAAGTGCTTCCTTCACTTATTTATTTATTTATTTTACTTTGTAGGTGGCGTCTCATTGAGGAACCTCCCAAGGCAGCTCTTCAGTCATCATGGTGAACATCCCAGAATACTATGTAGCGAAAAATGTGCTGATATCTGGAGCAACAGGCTTCATGGGGAAGGTACGGCAGTGATTTTCAAATGGCTTGTGAAATGTGGCTGAACTCTGTGAACTACTGCTTGCAAGGCTGTCAGATGGATTCTTGTCTCTCCAACATCAGTAATAAAGTAAAACAAATGATGTCTTTTGTTCTCTCTGCTTTTTGCCAACTGAATAGTGCATGCATAGGTGCAAGAATGGAGTGTTGATGATCACAGGGATTTTTGTTGTTGTTGTAAGTCAATCTTTTGACTAAGACATTTTAAATGTTTTGGTCGTTTCTAATGTTGAATAATGCCAAAAAAATTAAGTGCTTGAGAAATGCATTTCTTTGGTGTGCTTGCCTCTTTAGGGCAAATTCTTTACAACTGAGTAAAATATATATCCTTGTATAGTACTTAACTTGTGTCCTTGTATTGCAAACTTTAACTTTAAGTATTTATTAGAACAACCTATTCAAAGTTTTAAGAATTAATTCCTTTTCACCACTTGTCCTTCCTCATTAGCATTTTAACCGCAGGTTTCCGATGGGTAGGATGTCCTAGTTGTTTCTGTTTAATAGGGAGGAGCGTTAAGTTGCACAGGTTTAGGCCTGCTTGGAAACTAAGTGGTAAAAGCTGTGCCTGAAGATCCACCCACACATGTAAATAGAAATATATACTTAGTTTCAGTTAACAAACTTTTAATAGCCGAGGCGACCGTGGCTCAGGAGGTAGCCTGTAACCGGTGGATTACCGGTTGAGCCCCCTCTCGGTCATTTTAACCTTGGGCTAGACACTTCACCCGCCTTGCCCTTCTGGTGGTGGTCAGAGGGTCAGGTGGCTTACTATCACCAGTGTGTGAATGTGTGCATGAATGGCACTTTGGGGTCCTCAGGACTAGATAAAGCATAATTCAAGTGCAGGCCATTTACCATTTAGCCCAATAACCAATTAAATGTCTTGTTTTAAGAGTAGTAAAATATTATCTTCTGAATCACTATTGAGGATTGCTAGTCAGCATCAAATTTGGCAAAAATAAAAATTTTTAATTAAAAAAATGTAATTAAAGAAGACGTGCTTTGTTTGATCCAGACTGATGTTCTAAAACTGGAGTTTCCACACCGTAACTCTTTGTCACAAACAAAAAATTACCAAGCAATCCATTAGTTTCCTTTTTGTAAGTGAAGGAAAAGTGTGGTGTCCTGTTTTTTTGTTGTTGTTTTTTTAAGTCCTCTGATCACTGCTCAGAAATAGGTGGGGAAGTTGCAGTGCTGAGTTACACAATGCTCCAAAAAGTTAGAAAAAACCTAATTCAACTTAAGCGCTTTACCTAGCAAATCCAAGGACCTTAAGCCATAGGACTAGAGATGGAATAGGTTTTGAGACGGTAGCTTTGTAGAACCTGCTTGCATCCTCTCTAGAACCAAGACAGTAGAGCACATCACCCCAGTTCTAAAGTCCTTAAACAGTCTCCCTGTATCTCAGAGAATAGACTTCAGAATACTTTTACTAGTTTATGAATCATTGAATGGCTTAGCACAAGAGATATGTTCCCACTGTCCCAACCCCTGCAGACCACTTGGGTCTTTCACTATAGTGTACCAATTATCCCTAGAGTTAGAACCAAACATGGAGAAGCAGCTTTCCGTTTCTATGCTCCTATAATCTGAAACAAACTTCCAGACCACAGCAAAGCTGCTGAAACACTGAGTTCATTTAAATCAAAGCTAAAAACTCATTTATTTAGAGCTGCCTTTCAGTAACTGAATAATAATAGCTGGAATGTTATGTGTCATATGTTATGTCTCTCATTTTGTGTTTTTATGCTTTTATTGCTGCTTGTATTTTATCCCCTATTGATAAGAATCTTGAATTGTCTTTTTGTTGAAAGTGTGCCATACAAATACAGTTTCCTTTGCTAGTATCCCTTGATGAACTAACTGTCCCATGCCTACTGTTAAAGAAGGGCACCTGCTGCCTGAACTCAAACTGATATGGAGCAAAGAAAATAAAAATAATGCATGTGTCATAAAGTGACCCTTTAGGCAGGACAGTAAATAAGCTTGGAGCTTCAGGTCTAGGATTAACAGTCTCCTTATAATTGTGTTAGTTTTTTGCTGGGGACTTGCTATTATTCTTTTTCATAAAAACTCATTATTGCATGAATTTTCTTGGATTAAATCTATTTGAATACTGCTGTGAAAATTAAATTCTTGTTCCAAAGTCTAAAAGTAAACATTCCACCTCTTGTATGTTGTTTAAAGGTTCTGCTGGAGAAGCTGCTGAGGTCCTGCCCTGGAGTCAAAGCCGTTTACGTGATGGTTAGGTCAAAAGCTGGGCAGAGTCCTCAGGCCCGCATAGCTGACATGATTAACTGCAAGGTGAGAGGTGGGCTCATTGACTGCAATGAATTGCTGTCTCTGAGGTATGGGAGATGAGATGATCCTGAAAAGCTTGTTGTGCCTGTTTGTGTCCAAGTATATAAACACAGTCTGGTGATTGGGCTTTAAGACTATAGTGGAAGCTCAAATCCATTCCTCCACAAACTAATGGATAGTTTATATTATCTGTTGTTCAGATTAGTTTTTTTACGTTGTCTTTAAGTTTAAACAAAACTTTATTGCATCCATTTGCCGACATTTTAAATCAAAAACTGTGAGAGGTCCACTTTGAATTTACTTTTGTAAATTGCATCAAATGAAGGTCAGAAAATTCTGCTGAGAAATTTTTAAAAGTTTTTCTCTTTCTATAAATGATGCCATGCACTGAAGATGGCCACATTAAAGTACCAGAAGTACCTCAGAAATAGGACTTGAGTAAAGGCTTTAGGAGTTTTCATCTAAAATAAAAACTTTTTCACAATATCTAGCATGTACTTGTGTACACAGGCACAGGTACCTAAAATTAGCACTCAGAAAAGCAGAGAAATTCAGAAACTTTAATTTATTTTAGTAATTTAATTTAGGAAGTTATGCCAGTGAATCACGTGGATTAATTAAGGAAAGAGTGATGCATTTCAAATATTTGTTTCTCTTTATTTTAAGTATGGATTACAACATATCACATTCTCAGAATGTTTCTCAAAAATTATAATATTGCACAAGACTAATTAAAAAAAAAGAGATCTGTGATGTTGGCCGGTATGTGTGATGTTAGCCCTTTTTTTTTTTTTTTTTAGCATAGCAGTTTGTCATATATTATAGATAATTATTTAGTGTTAATTGCTTGGTTGTTAAACATGGTCCCTCGGTCTACCAGGTAACTTCCTCCTTTTGGTGCATTTTTCAAACAGGAAATGGGGGGTTGAGTTGCTCTTTAAGAAGATATTTTTACCCTCGACTCTTTACCTGTATTAATGGCACCTGTTTGAACTCGTTATCCTTATAAAAGACACCTGCCCACATCTTCAAACAGTCAAACTCTAACCTACACCATGTCCTGCTCAAGACTGGGATGAGCCAATCTGCAATAAGCAAATAGCTTGGTGAGAAGAGATCAACTGTTGTAGCAATTATTAGAAAATGGAATAAATACAGGATGACCGGTCCCAGCTCTCTTCAGGTTATTGAACAGTTCCCCCTGTATAGTTCTGGGATGTTTCCTCACCGTTCTCGAGCTCATGTGTGCCCCACAAGGTGAGATCTCGCATGAAGCCCCATGTGGAGGAGAATTGTTACAGTAACAAAGGTTACTATTTGTAACACATTACGTCGTCATGAATTAACATTCCCTGGCTCTCCTGTGGAGTAACTCTGTCTCCTCCGTGTCTGGCCAGACATGTTTGAATTAAATACTTAAACGCCTTCTTGGACTCAAGTCTTCTTTATAATGGAAACCCTGAGATACTTAATTTGCCATTACACTCCTGTTTAAGCCAGCACATGTCCAGGCTCGTCCAAAGTTTTCCAAAGACCATCTAGATGATTCAGATGAGTATTAGGAGAATGTCATGTGGTCAGATAAGACTAAAATAGAACTTTTTAGTATAAACTCCACTCACTGTGTTTGGAGGGGGAAGAATGCTGAGTTGCATCCCAAGAACCCCATATCCACTGTGAAGCATGGGGTAGGAAACATTATGCTTTGGGGCTCCTTTTCTGTAAAGGGGGCAGGACGACTGATCAGTATTAAGGAAAGGATGAATTGGGCCCGGTATGGTGAGATTTGGGTTAAAAACCTCCTTCCATCAGTGAGGGCACTGAAGATGAAACATGGCTGGATCTTCCAGCATGACAATGATCCCAAATACACCACCTGGGAAACTAAGGAATGGCTATGTAAAAAAAGCATTTCAAGGTTCTGTTGTGGCCTAGCCAGTCTCCAGACCTCAGTACAATAGAGAATCTGTGGAGGGAGTTGAAAGTCCGTGTTGCCCAGCGACAGCCCCAAAACATCACAGCTCTAGAGAAAATCTGCAGGAAGAATGGGCCAAAATACCAGCTACTGTGTGTGCAAACCTGGTGAAGACCTGCAGGAAAACGTTTGACCTCTGTCATTGTCAACCATGGTTGTTAGATTACAAAATATGGAGGTCAACTTTTGTTATTGGCCAAATGCTTATTTTCTGCACCATTATACAAATCAATTCTTTAAAAATCATACAATGTGATTTCCTGGGATTAAAAATTTTTTTTTTTTACATTTTGTCTCTCACAGTTGAATTGTACCGATTATGAAAATTACAGATCTCATCTTTTTTTTTTTTAGGACAACTTGCACTATCAGTGGCTGCCAAATACTTTTTTTTACCCCCAACTGTATATCCTTAAATTATATCCCTCTGTGTAATGGATAATTATAATGGGAGTGCCATTATGTGAATTAAGGTAATGAAATTTCTTTTTGACAATCTAATTTGAGATCCAACTGTATTTTAGACGAATATGATTTTTACTGTTCAGTGCTGCTACCGTGATGTTACGCTGATCAAGAAGAATTACAGTTGATGTTCATTAGAGTAATGCTGTAATTCACTGATGGTAGATTTTTGATTAGATTAGCCAAATAATTTGACCTTGATTTGGTGGCAGCATAATCTTTTCAAATCTAGGGTCAAGACTCAATCATGACTGCAGTAACAGGCTTAAGGACAAAGAAAACCCTGAGGTCACATTAAGCAAAGAGGAACTTGAACCCTAAATGTGGGGAAGTAGGTGCATAAAGAAGAAAAGTGAACCCTAACCAAAACAAAATGCACCAGCCATGATGGCGTGCGCATGTACAGTATAGAAGTTTCCAGAACTGGGTCATTGGTTTTATTTGATCTGGAACTACTAATATAAGTGTGGGTGTGGCCTCTGACACATAGAAAGCCTTTTCTCTGATCGGTTGAATGCCGCAAGCATTACTAGAATCTACTTCATAGGAAATCAAATCTTAAGGAAATATTTTTATAAGTGATCCATCCACTTATATAAGTGATCCATCAACAGATTATTATTATAGTTTGATATAGTAGTTGTGTTTTTTTTTGTTTTTTTTTAAGATCTGAATCTAGTTAATTGTGACTTCTAAATCCACATTAACACTGAATAAATAATGATGAAAACTCAACTTTGATCATCTTAATTTGGATTTTGTAGCTCTTTCTTCTTGAAAGTCGAAGCATCTGTGTTTAAAGAACTACTTAAACCTGTAGCTTTGGTTTCAAGGGTCTTCGACCATAGGAACTAGATTTACCCAGGGACTTACTCAGGAACAAATAACTATTTTACAGAATATTCAGTCTTTGGTTCTAAAATGCTATTTTTCTCATTTAAGGAATTAAAGCTAAAAGGTTTATGAACCTGAATTTATTAAATATATATAGTCTTTAAAGACAGTCTTTAAACTAGAGATAATCAGCCCACATTTGGACTTCCAGTCTGAACCTTCATATCTGATCTAAATATCTCTTAATGTATGTATCTTTTATTCCTTGAACATTTTCATGTTTGTAGTTGGTCTTTGATCGGGGTGTTTTGTAAACAAACCTCACAGACCTGGTTAGTTGTAGTTCTACCAGTTTGTCCCACATTTATGGATGATTGTATAGATGTTGTCAATAATCACTTGGAAATTGATGCAGCTATCTTTTTCAAGCTTAACGTTTTGTTCTGCTCTCAAACTTCTGCTCTCAAACATGGTGCTTTCTTAGATGCTATCATGGGGAAAATTAAATTAATGGGGGAAATTAAAGCAAATGGAGCAACATATCGGGAAGAGGACTAAGGTGATTCACAAGTCTGATTCATCCTTGAAGATGCTTTCTCAGTAACTGAAGGCCCTATGTTCATTTGCTCAGTTCTACACAACTGTAAATGAAATGGGAATATCCGATCATCATAAACTTAGGAAGGTGACAGGATGTGCTGAAGCTCATTTAAAGTAAATAGATACAAGACTGAAATATTTGCTAAGCTTCATCAAAGCACCGTGAGTACAGCAAAACTCATCACACTAATTGGGACTCAGCATAACCACTGACATTACCTGGTTTACTCTGAGTGTTCCTGACAGAGTATCATGCATATTTATATTAAAAAGTAAAATAAATAATCTTAAAGTAATTGAGAAAGCAACCTTGTGCAGATTTAATGTGAAAACTAGACGAAAAAAAAAAAAAAAAAAAAGGAAGGTGACAGATTCTGTGTCTAAGAGATGTGACGTGTGCATATCAGCCTCGGAGCTAAAAAAAAATAAAACATTCTCCCTTTTAGGTTTATCTAAAAGGGGACTCAGAAAAGAATCAAAGGCAACGTAAAAAAGGCAGGTGTAGAGTTTACAAATCTCCACACGAGCAAGGAACCTTAATTCCTGCAGAGGTTTTCTGTAGTCTGATGTAACTATTGTTTAAATTTCTGACCATATTGATAATTATAAAAAAAAAAATTTAAGGTGGAGGTCGGGACTTGAATTAAAACATTGTTTTTTTTATTGTATGGAAATTCCAACGTTGTTTTAATTAATCATTGTTTGTTTTCAGTTGTTTGAAAGATTACAAGCAGAGCAGCCAGACTTTGCACAGAAGATCATAGCAGTGAACAGTGATCTTACAGTGCTGGAGCTTGATCTCAGCAAAGAGGATCAGAGCATCCTGGTCGAAAACATAAACATCGTCTTCCACTGTGCTGCAACAATCCGCTTCAATGAGCCACTCAAGTGAGTACAGTTTACACATTTTGGTTTGTTTTTAAATGAAATACTTTGGCATTTTAATTTAAATAATTGAGGCAGAGACTGTGTATAATTTTCTTTTTTTTTTACTGTTTTCGTGGCTTGGCTCTGACAGCCCTGTTGACAGATTGTGCCTTCTGTTTGCAGTACACAAAAACGGAACACCTGGCACGCCTTGCTTTTTCTGCAGAATTTAAGTCGCAGCTGCTTATTGAGCGCTACTTCCCACACAGCTTTTAAGAGAAACTGAGAATAGGCCTATTTTTAAAGACATTCCCTCCAATTGGTGGTCTTTAAAGGCTGATTATTACAAACAATTCGTTGCTTGTACTGTTTAGATTTTTACAAAACCAAACTCAATGACACCTTTTTTCTAAACTTGACATAATTTATTTTTCTTATTGTCGTAATAATATTGCAGTTATGTGTTTCCAAAGGGTTCCTCCAAACAACAATGCTCTTTTTCCTGGGGAATCGTAGTGCATGTTTTGGTGTTATCGTTACAATCATGATGGTACAATGTAGATTTCAATTAATGGCTGATTAAGGAATTGATGGCTTTTGCTTAACTGCAATCATCTGAACCAGGCACATTAAAGTAGGGAAATCTAAAACATGCATGGCAGTGTGCCTTGAGGACGAGGGTTAGAAAACACTCATCTAATGAGTAAACCTCAACATACTTCAAAAAGGCTGCTCAGCTTTGGCATACAAATGATAACTAGAAAATCACCCGAAGACCACAGCTCTCTCCACCCCTCCCTCCCTTTCGGTGCTTTTCCAAAAAAGAATCTGTCAATGAGACACAGGGCTCTGTTCATGCTGGTTCTGTGTTTTTCTAGCAGAGACGGGAGCTCTGCGCATGCGCGATTAATTTGCTGTTCATATGCTCCAACTGTAGCGGGGCTACTGCACGAGCTAAGCCATCTGTGAGCTCTCAGAGAAGGGAGAAGGGTCCACGATAGCACTGGTTGGTGGGTGGATACACGCTTTATGTCGGATCAACCCCAAAATGTAATCAGTTTCTGGTTCCATTGCGGACATTTCCTGAAAATGTCATCAAAGTCCACCCATAACTTTTTGAGTGATCTTGCTAACAGACGGGCATGAAAACACATACCTCCTGGCAGAGGTCAATTATGTTTTAGCCAGCTACAGTTGTGGCCAAAAGTTTTGAGAATGACACAAATATTAATTTTCACAAAGTTTGCTGCAAAACTAATTTTAGATCTTTGTTTCAGTTGTCTCTGTGATGTACTGAAATACAATTACAAGCACTTTATACGTTTCAAAGGCTTTTATTGACAATTACATGACATTTATGCAGAGTCAGTATTTGCAGTGTTGGCCCTTCTTTTTCAGGACCTCTGCAATTCGACTAGGCATGCTCTCCATCTACTTCTGGGCCAAATCCTGACTGATAACAACCCATTCTTTCATAATCACTTCTTGCAGTTTGTCAGAATTAGTGAGTTTTTGTTTGTCCACCCGCCTCTTGAGGACTGACCACAAGTTCTCAATGGGATTAAGATCTGGGGAGTTTCCAGGGCATGGACCCAAAGTTTCAACGTTTTGGTCCCCGAGCCATTTAGTTATCACTTTTGCCTTATGGCACGGTGCTCCATCGTGCTGGAAAATGCATTGTTCTTCACCAAACTGTTGTTGGATTGTTGGAAGAAGTTGCTGTTGGAGGGTGTTTTGGTACCATTCTTTATTCATGGCTGTGTTTTTGGGCAAAATCGTAAGTGAACCCACTCCCTTGGATGAGAAGCAACACCTCACATGAATGGTCTCAGGATGCTTTACTGTTGGCATGACACAGGACTGATGGTAGTGCTCACCTTTTCTTCTCCGGACAACCCTTTTTCCAGATGCCCCAAACAATCGGAAAGAGGCTTCATCGGAGAATATGACTTTGCCCCAGTCCTCAGCAGTCCATTCACCATATTTTCTGCAGAAGATCAATCTGTCCCTGATGTTTTTTTTGGAGAGAAGTGGCTTCTTTGCTGTCCTTCTTGACACCAGGCCATCTTCCAAAAGCGTGCAGATGCGCTCACACCTGCCTGCTGCCATTCCTGAGCAAGCTCTGCACTGGTGGCTGTCAGATCCCGCTGCTGAATCCTCTTTTGGAGACGATCCTGGCGCTTGCTGGACTTTCCTGGACGCCCTGAAATCTTCTTAACAAGAATTGAACCTCTTTCCTTGAAGTTCTTGATAATCCTATAAATTGTTGATTTAGGTGCAATTTTAGTAGCCACAATATCCTTGCCTGTGAAGCCATTTTTATGCAACGCAATGATGGCTGCACGCGTTTCTTTGCAGGTCACCATGGTTAACAATGGAAGAACAATATTTTCAAGCATCACCCTCCTTTTAACATGTCAAGTCTGCCATTCTAACCCAATCCGCCTGACATAATGATCTCCAGCCTTGTGCTCGTCAACATTCTCACCTGAGTTAAAAAACTTAAGCAGCAACTTTTCCAATTTCCAATATTTATGTAATTCTCAAAACTTTTTGCCACGACTGTACAACCTGTAATAAACCTTAAGGTGGAGTGGTGCACTGTATTAAAGGAACAGGGGGCAGGATTTGTAAATAAAATAAACATCCATGTCCAGTTTTTTAATGCTCTTGGGTGATGAAGCGTTATAAACCAAAAAGAATGAGCCCACCCATGTATCGCTCCATTTTCTTAAACTGGCTGTGTGCTGCAAAATGTGCTGCAGTTCGGGCCCCGAATTTCCCGCGCTGTCCTACGGATGTGACGTCAATTGACACGGCTTCCGCGTTCTCGACAGCTTTAAAAGAGGAAGAAAAATGGTCGCAGACCTCCATTGATTTAATTGTGAGAATGGATTCTTCTCTTCTGCAACTGGGAAACGACCAAGGACGACTCACAGCCCACTAAAAAGTGGCACTAAGAAAAATAAGTATGTCACTGTGAAGAGGTATGTTTTTTTTGTGAAGCGTTTGTGCGCGCTCCCATGCTGCGGCTGGCTGCAGTTACTTGCAGCGGCAGCCGCGTCGCTAGTGAGTTTCGCTTCTTCATTCTTTCCCATGCTCCTTTTAAGACACAAAGTATGTTTGGTTGACCTATATGCACAACGTCGCCAAAATCAAACGACTGTAAAAAAGGTAGCTGATACAGTTCTTACATCTTTTTACTTTGACTTCATTTTCAAACCCTTCACAGATACTTTAAGTGTTGTTGTTGTTTGTATGACTAATTGTTCATTGGTATGGTGTACTCGCTATTCGAAAGAAGATTGCATCAAGCAAAAAACTAGTCTACTCTGGTCACCAGCCAGTTGATTTCTTTGTGCGTCTTTAAAGGGGATTCATTTCTCGTTCAACATGATTTTTTTAAGAAAAGTTCTTTTTTTCACTGTCATCAATGTTCCCTACCTTTAAGCAATATCTCCATTAAAAACACGTTAATCACTGCTTATGTTTTGGCTCTATTTACTTACAGTGTTTCAGCTTATTTTAACCTCTGACCTCCCTTTTCTCATTACTGTTTTCGGTGTGTTAGAGATGCAATCCAGCTGAATGTCCTGGCCACACAAAAGATGCTGGCCCTGGCTCACAGGATGAAGCACCTGGAGATCTTTATTCACGTCTCCACAGCCTACGCCCACTGTGACAGAGAGGTCATCGAGGAAGTCGTGTACCCTCCTCCTGTAAACTACCGCAAACTCCTTGACACACTGGAGTAAGTTTCCAAACTGTGGATTCATGCACGATTACGTAGATTTGAGTAAAATGGAAGATGGTGTATGAAGGTTAGAGTCAATGATGCTGTGAACATACCAGGTTTACCTTTGTTTTACTTTAAACTGCTGCTTTGTCGCACCAGTGTTGATCATATTGCTCCCTGCTTTTCTGATATATCGGTGCAAAATTAAACTAGATGGATATAAAGATATATGTATCGGCATGAATAGTAAACCTTTACCTTCTAGGGCAGCTGAGTTGCTTTATGATGGTATGCAGTGGGGAATATGCTGAAACTAAACAGAATAACATGAAATGCCTTTTTGTCCCATCTTTGTTTCAGGCCTAGTGTGCGTGTTTATTTTTAGGATGTTGTAAAGTGTCTTTGTTTGCATATTTACAACAGCTCATAACTCGGAGCACTTCATATACTTCCTATAAACTACACTTTGGCAATAATTTTCAACCCATTTTTCTCCTGTGCAGAAATTTTAAAGTGATCTTTGCTCCCTTCATTGAAAGAAAATATGCTGCAGGTGATTTATATAGTTATCTGATCTAAACATATAGATTTTAGTTGCAGAAATGTCTGAACTATTAACAATATTTACTTTAAGAACCTGTTTAGCTGGTGGAGTTGGAGTTTATGTCAGTTTTCATTGTGCTAAAATGATAAATGGGTTCGTCATCAAGTTTGAACGTTGATTGGACACAAGGCAACAATACTGCTGTTAAAACCTTCGACTTGTTTACACAGAGTGGATATTTCATAGTTAATTAAACTTGTGGATGTAAACTGTAACCATGTTATATGGTGTGTTCATATCTATTTGTCACACAAAAAAACGTTGTGCATTATATGTGGACCAAGGCAGCATGGAGGGTTTAAGTTAACCTGCGACCTATAACACTTGTGAGCTGCCAAAAGTCTAAGGTAATGAAGTGGATAAAAAATAAACCAAAGAAGCATTTTTCATTATGTTTGGGTTTAAAAACAAATTGTTTGAATTTAATTTTAGAACCCAGCATTTCTAGGTCTTCAATAGAAAGGTTTAGTCAGTTAAACTGAAATTCAAACAATCATTACAGATCTCGTTTCTCTTCCTTCAGCTGGATGGATGACGAGTTGGTAGCAACGCTTACCCCGAAGCTTATTGGAGAGCGTCCCAACACTTACACCTACACCAAAGCTTTGGCTGAGTATCTGGTGCAGCAGGAGGCTGGAGACCTCAACGTAGCCATCGTCAGACCCTCCATTGTTGGCGCCAGCTGGAAAGAGCCATTCCCTGTGAGTCATTCGGAATGTTTTGCCGGTTTGGTTTTAAAATGCAGCTTGAAAACTTCTCAACCTACTACAGTAATGTATAGATTGAGCCTGAAAAGACATTGTTTAAGATGTTAAATTGGAGGATGAGCACCAATCAGCAACGACTGAAATTGTCCCAAAGAACAAGCAAATGGAAAAACTCTTGTCATTATGAGCTAATATTCAGTTAACAAAATGTGTTTTTAGGTAGCTTGAAAGTAATGTATTCTGCTGTAACATCTTTGTCATAAACCTTTGTTGTCTATACATGCGTATTGTGAATTTGAGCAGCGATCATCCTGACGCCTGATTTACACCAGGTGCGGTCAGGATGTGGTCCGGTTTCGTACAGATTGCCATTCACACTGACTGCGGTTCGTGTGCGGAACGTCCCCAGAAAGCACAGAGTGACAGCAAAGAATGTTTAGCAATAGTTTGCAAAACATTGACAAAATTTGACAGAATACCTTTAAAGATATAGTTGTAAACATAACGTGAACTATGATACACTGTGAACTGATATCTCTGTTATCAATAATAAAGGAAAAAGCCGGGGGGGGGGGGGAAATGCAACACAGGTTTTATTTTCAAATATACCGGATGCACCTCGCTGGCTCTCACTTCCTGTCTGAGTCATGTAGAGTGAGTTTTTTTTTTTCTATAACTTCATGGGAATCCACATGCGGCGTCTGAAAAAATAGACTTCATGCGGAACGTTAACGGAGCTCTGCATCTGCACCGCATCCGGACTGCAACCAAGTGTCCAATAAAAAAAGCATCACTTAATCACTCGATAGCAAAAAGTTTAAAAAATGTGTTACTGAAGCAATTCCCACATCTTTGTAGATCTTTAGTGTTCAGCTTGTAGACCGAAACTAGTGCTGCTACAGAATCCACCCCCCCCCGCCCCCATATGAAATAGTTTTCTTATAAAAATACTATATATCATACTACTATCAATACTATCATCTTTTTGTAAATTGTACAAAATGTAAATTAGTTGGATAAAAAGGAATCTGATTATTTATCTCTGTTTTAATTTAATTATATGCTTTTTTTTCTAATGTTGTTTCAGGGTTGGATCGACAACTTCAATGGACCCAGTGGAATATTCATTGCTGTAAGTAATGAAAACAATCCACTCATTAAACAATAACTCATGAATAAAGCTTTTCACAAAGTTCCCAGGTGCAGTTGATTTCAGTTTACTCTTCAATGAAGCTGTCTTGGATTAAAGCATGACTTAATTTTGAAATTCAGCTGTGTAATTTGGTCGAGTCTTAAAATGAAAACACTTTCTGCAGTCTGAAATCATTGTGGAGTAAAATTATAGTAAAATATAAAGTTATATTCTAGAGCCAGAAAACCTAAAGAGTATGAAACGTATATGAAGTTAAGGAGGTAGTTTGCCCAAGTCTTTACAGCCATGCCTAGTTAAACAGACTTATAGGAATGGTGACCTGTTGTCTGAAACTGGTTGATACTGCCAAATTTTGCACTTTTTTTCCCCTTGCAAATAAACCCTTCTAACTGGAGTATATTAAGTTTTTATGCGTGAATCAATATTGGCAACAGAAAGGAGAGTGATAAATCCTAGTTTTCTCAAAGATCTGTGCAGGAAAAGGGTTGGATTTGCAAAAGTGTTTAGGTGGCGGGTGTGGATTTTTCCTCACACTCAGATACTTTTTTGGGCGACCATGGCTCAGGAGGTAGGAGCTAATCCTGTAACAATGGGTTGCCGGTTCGATGTTTTGTCCATCTCTGTCGTTGTGTCCTTGGGCAAGACACTTCACCCTTCTGCCTACTGGTAGTGGTCAGATAGCCTGGTGGCGCCAGTGTTCAGCAGCCTCGCTTCTGTCTGTGTGCCCTAGGGCAGCTATAGCTACAATGTAGCTTACCATCACCAGTGTGTAAATGTGTGCGTGAATAGATGAATGACTGAATGTAGTGTAAAGCGTTTTGGAGTCTTCAGGACTAGATATAGCACTATACAAGTACAGGCCATAGCATGGTAAATTTGATTCTGCAAAAGAAATGATTTGTTCAATTTTATATTTCCTATTTCAGTACAAAACATCATTGGTTATTTTATTTAATAAAGCAGTCCTACAAATCTATATGGTATTTGGTTATCTAAATGAACCTAAATGATATAGCATTTTCTAGTTATACTGACCATTCAAAGTGCTTTACACTGGAGCCAAATTTACCCCTTTGCACTCACAAACGTGCAAACATTTATACAGCAGATCGGTAGGCAACTTGGGGTTAAGAGGCTTGCTCAGGGGCACATTGACATGTGACAGGCAGAAGCTGAAATCGAACCTACAGCCCTTGGATTGCAGGCCAACTACTCTACCAATAAAGCCACAGTTGCCTCAATGCTGTAAACTTTCTTATTTTTTGTTTCAAGTGTCTGAGCCAAATTACTGGTATTTCATCATTTTGACTTCCTCCACATGTGTAGCATTAGCTTGAAGGGACATTTTGGACCCGAATGTCTCAAGAAAATAAAGAGACTTCTAGAGTTTGAATGAACAGCTACGCTACTGTAATGTTGTTGAATGGGCTGATATTCTGTAGAAAACAGACTTTCAGCAGCTTCCATTCACCAACAGACATAATTTTTTAGGTACTCTTAAACAAAACCTTTTTATTTTCCAGTAAGATAATTTCTTGTTTCAGGCTGGAAAAGGGATCCTGCGCACGATGAGAGCATCCAATGATGCTGTGGCTGACCTGGTCCCAGTAGATGTGGTCATTAATGCAACTCTAGCAGCAGCTTGGTTCTCTGGATCACAAAGAGTCAACAGGTTTAAAATCATCCAGTTTAATTGTATATTCTGCTCGCGTATTTCAGATGAATTGCAATAAGATAGTTGCTCTCTTTTGCAGGGCTAAAAGCATCCTGGTGTACAACTGCACAACTGGTGGGATCAACCCATTTCGCTGGGGCGAAGTCGGTAGGCTGTGTATATATACCTTTTTCTTTCAATGCAAGTCGTGTGAAAGCCCTCAACAATGAAAGTTGTGGTTAAATGTGGCCTCTAATGGCATACCCTGATTGTAATCTGATCCCGCTGCCTGGCACACCTAAACCAGAAGCTTTTGTTAATCCATGGTACTTGAGTGTCTTTGCACAGGAAGCGCATGTTGGTATTGGACGTCCACAACCACTTCCTATCTGAGAATATGCTGCTATAGATTTAGTTTCAAGTGTTTAAACTGTGAGTTCTTAAAGTGTAGTGAGAAATGCAAACTAAAGTACAAAATTAAATGCACACAGTTTCATCTGGGAAACATAAATGGAAACTGTTCTAGAAATTCTTTATGATGAGTAATCTCTTTCTTTCCATAGAAAAGGTCTGGATGAAAGTATTTTCTGTTTCTTTGTAGTCTGAGTTATTTAGCCTGTGACAGTTTTAGGTGACAAGTATTTGGAAAAAAAAACCTGGTTTAGGAGCCTCATAAACACAGTGAGAAGCAAGAATTTAGGGGATATAAATACTTCAATTTCTTTTTTTCATCTATGGGTTAGTTTTTTAATCTTTAGGTGCAACATAAATTTGATTCTGATCTTAGCCTAAAAAATGAATTTGTAACTGATGCACACATTTTCTATTAATAACATATTAGGCCACTTTGGGCCAAACATGGAGAAGTAAAATGTTGCAGCAGGGAATGTTTGGGAATCTGATTTAAATCATGCTATTTTCTTAACTGTGACAAAACTGCCCATTTAGTAAAACATGTCAAAGATAAAATAAAATGAGAATGTTACCATTTAATCTTTGGCAGGTGCAGTTTTAGCAGTTTAAACAAAAACAGGAAACCTTTCATGATAATCTAAAGAGCCACAAAGTATTCATACCTGTTGAAATTCCACAATTTGTCATTCTGAAACCACAGTACTTGACAGAGATTCCTTCTGCCGTAGCTCTGGCTGTATTAAGGGGACTGTTGCCCATAGTATAATGTTGCCACCACCAGCAGGGTGGTGTGTAGTATTTCTCTTTTTTCTGTCACACAGAGGGTTCTGTATGTCAGCTAAAAATTGAGTTTTGATCTCATCTGACTAGTAGAAATATAGCAAACCATGCAGAAAAAGGTTTTCCAAAGTGAAATTACACACAGGTTCAACCTCTTTACTGATGAGGCTGCCTTCTGAATGAAGGGGTTGCACTGAATTTTATTTACAGACATTGGAGTACAGGGGCCGAATTCTAACGCACACCAGATTTATTCTTATAGAAACTTTGATGTGATTGGGTATGAATACTTTCCAAGGCACTGTATGCAGTTGGAGAAAGTAAAATAAGTTTATGTAGTTGTTTTTTTGTTTGTAGTTTAAATTTTTTTGTAAACAATGGTGTATTTTTTGGGGGGGAATAAATATTTTAGTTGAGTAAAAATAGTGCATATTTTCGTACAGTTCATAACAAACTTAAATCAAGTCTTGACTTTTTAATACAGCACCCGTCTTTTTAGCCATGCCTGAAGCCCGAATGTATGACACACCTTTAACACTGGTCATTGATCCCCTATGTTGAACAACCTTCTTTTCTTAGAGTACCATGTAATATCCACATTCAAGAGGAACCCCCTCGAACAGGCCTTCCGTCGGCCCAATGTTAATCTCACATCCAATCACCTAATCAATCAGTACTGGATTACAGTGAGCCACAAGGCTCCGGCCTTCCTTTACGATCTGTACCTCAGGCTGATTGGACGAGAGCCCAGGTAACCTCGTCATCATCGCCTGCTCAGATGTGCCGTAGCTGTGCTTTTCTAACGGCTATAGTCCCTTCACATACACACACACCTTTGCTGCTGTATTCTGTCACTTTTTTACTAGTTTAGCCGCCTAACATCGTAGCTGCAGTGTTGATGTGTTTATTATTGCTTCTGTGAAGTTCAGTTGGTGTCAGAGAATGTATAACCCATGGCTCTCATGAACAGAAGAGGGTAATCATGGGTTCTGCACTCTTTACATTTTACTACTTAAGTTTGTTTTCATTTCAGCGTCTGAAATATTAGATCAACTCATAAATGGGCAGAGATGAGGTTAGGTTTGCAGATTTACTTTGGAACCACATCAAGTGTCATGATGGTGCAAAGTGACTGGCTAGCAGAGACCAACCCATTAATCAGGACTTGCTTTTACTTCTCAAAGAAGGAAATGCATCTTCTTCATCTCAACCTGTGTGTCCTCCATGTCCCGTCATGTGTGTATCTCTCTCCTACAGAGTACTGTATAAACATGTCCTTCAAGAACAATCCTTTAGAGCAGGCCTTCAGAAGGCCCAATATCAATCTACGCTCCAACCCCTTTACTAATCAGTACTGGACAACAGTCAGCCACACGCTGCCGGCCCTGCTCTATGACGGTTATCTCACACTGATGGGCCACAAGCCCCGGTAAGATTACATCTGCCCCAATCCTCCTCCCACCTCAGCCCTTCCTGCTGCCAATCAACCTCCCATTTCGCCTCAGGTTCCCTTCACATTCCTCGCTGATTTCTCTGACTGGGATTATAGAATAAATAATGGGTCTAAGGCAAAAGGGTGGGTTGTTTTGTTTTCTTTGGGGTTTTTCTTCACTTGATCTCAGGGTGTCATCTGAACTTTGCCATGCCCAACTGATTTGGTTTCTATGCAAGCCTTCCCTTTGTTCAAAGATTGTTCCTTTTTTGAAGGAAACTATTCTGTGAACATTACAGCCCTCATCTCGCACTTCTCTCACCCAATTGGTCTCCGAAAGTAATTTTTTTTGACCAATCCAAAAAGTCGTGCTCAGTCGGACACTCTGACAGTTCCCCTGAACGGCAACGTTAGCACATGCAAATTGACTGCTTCAATCTGAAGTGTGCTTTGCTGTCTGAAATGAGTTTGACTTCCACCACAAATTCTAGAAGTGCGATTTGAATATGATTTGCTTTGTCGTTAGTTGCAAGTAATGTTCTCCTTTCCACTGTTTGCCGGTCATTCATGCATGTTCAGTGCTTCCTTCCAATCGGTCACATGCTCTGAAAGAATCCGTCATTTCAGTCAGCCTCCATTAGTTAAATTGATTGCACTGGCAGCACAGCTGTGAAAAATCTGCAAGCCCAGCTTTAAAACTAATTCAACACTGGCTAAATTAGAATGACTCAGATTCTCCAGACTGCAGCCATTATTAATTATGCCTCTTTTTCTACATCTTTTTCCCCGTCTTCCTACTTAAATGATCATTGCTTGAATTGTGATCACTTTACTAACACATGATGAAGTTAAAGAATGTCAACTGGTTTCACTGCACTTACCAAGAGGATAATGATGCATAGACTATTCCTGGTTTATTGGATTTGGAGCATATTCAGTTCTGTTTATTTGGAGGAATGAATAGTCGTAAACATTATCTAATTATTGCAAGGTGAAGGTCTGCAGCATGTCCTCCTGTTGTGTGCAAAATAAATCCAGTGGGTCATTTCTGATTTTGTTTTAGTTCATGGCCACATGGAGGAAACGCAGTAGTGCTATGGAAACTTCCAACCACCTAAAATTATTTAACAATCCTATTTTAGTATTTTAATTAAAGGCAGAATGAGTTGGCTATTTATTAAGAACTGGTGTTTACACAAATTTAACATCAACTTTGAACCTTTTGGCTAAGATTGACATGAGATAAGAGTAGCGAAAAGGCACAAAACTGCTTTTGCATCTATGGGAGTAAACGGGTAGGAGGTATAGATTTTTTTACAGCTTTAATATCTGTATGTTAAGTAATTGTTTATCAGTAATGCAGGTAAGACTGAATAAAAAATTTGAATAATTTGTTTTTAAGCTTTAACTTATCTGCCTTTAATTTGTAAAGTTTAAATTTTTAAATGCTTTCTCATTGTTGCTGTTTGAAATAATTTTATTTTAAACAATTTTATTTGGGTTAGTTTCTATTATTCGATTCCTTCCTGAACTCAAAAGATTATTAAAACTAATTATAAAAAAAACCCAAATTACTCTTAGTTCATGTTTGAAGGAGCTGAGACCCCCCCCCCCCCCCTCCCCCCTCCAATATGTGTAATTTTGGAGATTTTTACAGAACAGCAACAATGTTGAAATCCTACACTATACTGTATGTTGACAGGCTCATGGCACTTTGTCTTACAGTGGCCTCCACTCTTTTTTTGCACTCCTGGTAAAGATGCTTGAAAATGTTATATTTATCTTTTCACTTTTTAAGTGTAGTTTTTTTATATTGAATTGAAAGAAAAAATGTATGAAATAAATCAAGCATTTAATTTGAATAGATTTTTTCAGTTGGGGAAAAACATGCTATAGACTAATGTTTCCCCCCTCCCCTAATTTCAAGAAAAACATCAACTATTTTTGTAATATAATTTGCCTTTTAGGTTATTTAGAGAGTCTTGTAAATTTTTTGTAGCAATGACTTCCTGTTTTTGTGAGGTATGTTTGACTAAGTGGCCTGTTTCTGCTTGCCACTCTCCAGAACAGGAAATAGGAAAGGAGTTAACAGTGTGCTAATTTTCTATCTTCCCATCAGATATGTGGACATGTGAAGTTTATTAATCCCAAATGAGACTTTACCTGAAAATGTTTAAGACAAAGAATGAATGTGTGGAAAATGACCTCATGCTCACTGTTAAGCAAGATGGAGTAACATTATGCTGTGGGCCAGTGTCTGTTCCAAAGGACCTGAAAACATTGTTTTAGTGCATGGCATTTGGAACTTGTGGAAGCACCAGGACAGAAAACTGAAAAGAAGAGTGCACAAGTGAGGAGTCTGGGTGAGAGATTACCACGAGTGCAGTCAAGTATGGAGGGCACTATATATTCTCCCCTAACAAAGCTTATTATCCTGAAACAAAGTCAATTTTTCATTTATTCTGAAGTACTTATCAGATTTTTCAATCAAATAGCCTATTGAGACAACAGTCTGTCAGCTGTATCTGGCATTTTAAGGTTAAATATTTTAAACTGCAAGTTTTGCCTCTGCCTGTCAACAACCAGACACATGGTTCTTCCCTTTTCCTTACATTTTTTTTTATCTTCCCTTTCCCAGATTCATCTGTCTCATTTTTTGGTTTCCTTCATCCTTTCCTTCACTAATATATTGTTTATCACAGAATGATGAAGACAATCACTCGGCTGCACAAAGCCATGATGGTCCTGGAGTATTTCACCAGTCATTCATGGGTTTGGAACACAGACAACGTGGCCATGCTGCTGTCCCACATGAGCCCCGAGGATAAGAAGGTATTCTAAACCAATCGACTTGTTTTTTTCTGTTGGTTTAAAGCAGCAAAGAGTCATTAATTAATTTACTGCTGATGTTTGGGTTTAGTTAAGTCTTGATTTAACTAAACCCAAATACATAACGATCTGGAGATATTTGCTTTTCTGAATAGCATGCTTGTTGAGAATGGTTTTTATTGTATTTTTTTATTGACCTGAGTAAAGCATACAGTCATGTGAAAAATTAGGATACCCCATTAAATAAGTTCTTTGTAATAAAGAAAATGTTCACATATTAATATCTAATCAAATTTTTTTCTATATTTGGTGGGAGAGGGGGCGATTTAATTACACTCAAACATTTGCCTTGTATTTACTCAGTAAAATAAAGTAGAAAGCTTAGGAAAATATTAGGTCTACCAGTCTCTGACATCAGTCTGTAGAAACTTTGCTCCATGGCTCCCTTTTAGCTATGAGATCTCGGATGGGGTTGGGGGTTCCACAGCATGTCAAAGGGATAAAGATCTGTGCTTTGACTAGGCCCAGGTCTTTGCTTTTCCCTTTCCTTGGTGGAAATCCAGTTATGCTTCAGCTTTATTTTTTTGTTTGTTTGTTTTTTACCGTTAGTCCCACATGTTCTTCTAGCACTCTCTGATAGTTGAATTCATGCAGAATTCTATGATGGTGAGTTGGGCAAGTTCTGTTGTTGCCAAGCATCCCCGAGCCCTTCCAGCTCTCTTTTAAAACTGGTATGAGGTTCTATCCTGTAATGCTGTATTTGGTTTGACAAAGCTGTCCTCTGCATAGGTGTCCATATGGTTCAGTTTTTGACCAACATATGCAAAGCAAAAGTTTTAACACAGAGAGTGAAGGTTTCCTTCTTCCACACTTCACATCAAGGCATGATGACAGACTTCAACTTGAAATAATTAATTCAAAAAAATTGAGACCATGTTAAATTACTTGCTATAGTCTTCTTTCTGAAGGCCCAAGGCAGATCTTTTAATCTCATCATGGTGTTTACTCTCCCTGCAACAGTCAGCAGCACCAAGTTAAACATCAGGTTTTCAGAAGGCAAACCGCCCTTAAAATGTTTAACAATGTTATAAGCACACACCCTATTACAAGCCTTTGTGATTTTTAGACATTTGCAACTGGGAATCAATGTGGGTGTGTCCTATTTAATCCTCACCAGACACTGCTTTTTTCTCTTATGTGTATTTATATAGCCTAATTTTCTCTGAAATTGAAAGGAAATACCCTTATGCCAAAAAATGTTATTCACACTTGCTGTGGTGGGGAGTTATGTTTTTCACATGTATCTGATGTTGAATTTCTCTCTTTATTCAGTTTAAAATGATCTAAATGTTGACTTGGATTTGTGTTCTCTCAGGGGATCTGATTTTGTTAAACTGGCAACAGTGATCAAATAAAAATAATGAAATGTGTTGAATCTGTCACTCTTAGCTGGAACTGATTTATGTATTTATTTTCCAATAGGTGTTTAACTTTGATGTCCGCCAACTGCACTGGGCGGAGTACATGGAAAATTACTGCATGGGCACAAAAAAATATGTCCTCAATGAGGAGCTGTCAGGGCTGCCTGCTGCACGCAAACACCTCAACAAGTAAGATGGTTATGGATCTGGGGATTTACCTGCATGTACAGACACAGACGGCCTCCTTACGTGTGCAGCTACATTTAATTCCTGAAAAGCGTTGAGTGACTTAAAACTGACATGATTTAGAACTGACATCGTTTTTCGGGTCGACACACCCTCCAGCAACCGGATGGAGGATCACTGTGAGAGTTTTTCTTGTTGATCAGCTCAAAGTTTGTAAATCTGAGCATTTGCAAGTATAGTGCATGGCAAACGTATTTACACCCCTTGAGCCGTTCCTCATATTGTCATGTTAAAATCTTAAAGTCAAATGGATTTGAGACCAATACAAGGTAGCATGATATTTGTGAAATAAAAGGAAATGATAGATG
This sequence comes from Valencia hispanica, assembly GCA_963556495.2. NCBI lineage: Eukaryota > Metazoa > Chordata > Actinopteri > Cyprinodontiformes > Valenciidae > Valencia > Valencia hispanica. The sequence goes on from OY747706.1 coordinate 32,993,179, forward strand.
GTTTTCAAGTATCTGAAAAGTGCAGTGGTCATTTTTGTTAAGCCCCCTGTATAGTGATGGCCATAAATAAAATGAAGTAAAACCAACGCCCTTCAGAAGTCACAGGAAGAACTTGATCAGATTCAAATCTGAAAATAGAAACCAGAATAGGGTCTATACATGCTCTACAAAAACAGAGTAGTTAGTTGTTTTTCTAGAGGTAGTAAGAACATGAGCAAAAGGTCTTTCTAGTCAGGGCATTTCATAGTTCACAAACTCTGCAAAAGAACTGGAAAGTCCTCAGGTCCCTCCCATTGGAGCATTATTTTTTATATAATAGCTGTCGAAAAACATGCAAGAAAAGTTATGCTCAGATGAAGTCAGGAAAAGCTACAAGATCTCCCAAACCAAGGAAAGAAATTTGTTCTGTCTCCCAGGGCCAGAAGAAGATTGCCTCATTCTGTGTTCCAGTGAAGTATGAAAAGACATTTACAGTTATGATGTGCCTCTTGGCTGTTTCTGTAATTAGAGGAGCTGCAGAGATCTACAGCTCAGGTGGGAAAATATGTTGCCAAGACAGTATTATTTGTGCTAGCCACAGATCTAACCTTTTTTTTTTATGTAAAGAATGAGCCATTGTGGAAGGGAAGCTTTTAAAAGGCCTGTATGCAGCCGGGCTTGCTGACTGTGTTGATGACACGGCAAATGCGGAATGGGAAATTATTATTTCACCTATATTGAAAACACTGTATGTAGCAGAAAACATGGTGGCAGTGGTGGCATCATGCTGTGGAAGTTAACCTTCTAGGACAACACTGAACATGCATCCCAATGTACAAAGAAATCGATCAGATCAAACTGTATTGTGTTAAAATGGCCCAGTCAAGGTAAAGAGCTAACTGAAATTAGGACAAAGTGGCAAGACTTGTAAATCAATGTTCAGACACTTCTGCTTGCTGCTTATTCACTAATGGAATGATGTTGCACTGGATTTGTGACACTTTTACACCAGGATAGTTCAGTGAGCTTGGATGGATTGGCCTGGGAAATGACAAAAAATTGTCACATCCTTGTTGCATTTGTTGAATTATGAGTATTTATTTTTAAGTGAGCCAAATGCTGAACAATTCCCGTCCTTCAGTTGTTTTTACTCATTCTCAATACTAACAATGGAGCAACACTAGCATTAAACACACCTGAGGTTTCTTTTTTTGTGTGTGTTCCAGCCTAGTTGCTTTTTCACAAGAAGCTTCCCTGTATGAGCAGTATGCGGAGCACTGGACTATCCAGCATGTTGCTGCATACATGGGAAAACTGCACCAGGGTTCACTTCCAAGTGAACAGAATCCCACATTTTCATATTGACCAGAGTTTTATCGGTCATGTTTAATTTAACAGCATCAGTATAAAGGGGAGAATAAAAACTGCTTCCTATACTTTTTGATTTAAAAAAATAGAATTTTCTGTCAATTTCACAATTACATGGTACTTTGTGTTGGTTGGTAACATTAAAATTAAAGTGAAGTAAAATTAAGTAATTGTTTCTCACTGCTTATTCAGTTAACCACAAATCATTCTGATACTGTTTTGTTTTGTTTTTCTCATGTGTTGCAATGGGAGCACCCTGTAAATAATAATTTGCATGTGGTAACGGAAATGAGATTTTTAAGAAAAAGTAAATCATACATTTAGAAAGCTGAAAAGTCAATTTTGGAATATACTTATGTGGTTAGATGAATGAAGTCTTATGTTTCTGTGCCCATTCCTCCAGGCTGAGGAACATCCGCTACACCTTCAACACCATCCTGATGGTTCTCATTTGGCGCGTCTTCATCGCTAGGTCCCAGATGGCCCGCAACATCTGGTACTTTGTGGTGAGCCTCTGTTTCAAATTCCTGTCGTACTTCAGAGCTTCCTCCACCATGAGATAATGAACCACGGACTCGGAGAAAGGTGGCGAGTTGGAGGGATGAAGGACACAGCGGCTGTGGACGATGAGAGCTCTGAGCACGGGATGAAATGAGCTACTGGACGAGCCTGGAGTCTGCAGTGGCTAAAGTTGCTAAATATCCAACTCCTCTCCAACCTGATCTATCATTATATAAAACACAGGATTTGTCTCAGACCAGCAGCGACTGGGTTAATCATGAAGAAGACCTTGTTCTCTTTTTCTTCGGCCCTTCTACACATTCTGCACAGCTATGCATTGAATAATGCTCTGCTCCAATGCCCTTTGACTGTTTTTTGTTGTTTTTGTTTTGTTTAGTTTGAGTCCTGCCAGGCTTCTTGAGGCCAAAACTCAGTTTGCAAGAACAGAGAAATTAGTTATTTCACCCAGAAATGCATGACAAAACTACATCATTCTGTTCCTGTAGTTTGTCCTTTATTTATGTCCTGGGTAACACCCTTTTCTTGTGTAGTCTGAAATATGAAGTGGGTGTACCACAGCGTTGTGGACCTACAGTATGAAGACTTCCAAAGAGTTTTCAATTGAGTTCTTGTAAAGTAAGAAATGTACTGGCCAGAAAGAAATGTATTCTTGGTCTTGCAGCCTTGAGTAAATTAAATTCCTCTGTCCTTGCATAGTATGAGCGGCCTTTGTTATTAAGCATGGATAAATTAACAATTAACCCATTTTTTTATTTTTATTATTTTTTTGCTTTGCTTATTCCACTGAGCTTTCCACTGTTTGCAGCATCTCAAGTTTGGAGCATCAAACATCTCTAGATGGTTTCATTCAGAGTTGGAATGGCATCCAAGTCATTTTTCTAAACACCCCACCACAGACGACTGAAGGCATTTTCTGCCACCTTTAAGACCGTTGAAAAGGAACGTTTATAACTGTGAGGGCGGTGTTTGTGCTGAATCATACCTCACTAGACATTCTCGCTCGCCTTTTCCCTCTCTCATTCCTGCAGGGCGAAATATAAACTGTCAACAAGAACGAACTCCCGTACTTCCTCAAACTGCAGTGGCTCGCTTCTCTATCACAACTAAGCACAATGCAGATTCTGATGGCGTTACTGAGTGCCTATACCGACTGTTCTTGCATCAGCGAATCTTACAAAAGCTTTTCTTTTCTTCAGTTCCTTTTTTGTTTTTTTTGTTTTTTGTTTGTCAAAGTCTTGCTTTTGCCAAATTCCCTTTGTGCCTGCAGCTCAGATGGAGGTGAAAGGAGAAACTCACCTTTTTGGCTCGTTTTTCTCTTGTTTGTCTAGAAATCAATTACCTTCAGGTTCAGATTATTTCATGGGTAATGTCATTTTTAAATGTTGGTCACTGCTTTTGTTCAGTTCTCTCCCTGTAACCTTTTAACTCAAGGATTTGTTGCTGTGCTCATTTTGTTGAGTCTGTGTAGGGTTACTATGTTACATTTTTTGAGTCATTTGTGCAGCTTCTATAAAAATCTGAATGTGCTTTTGGGCTTTTCTCTCTAAATTCTCTCATTTATCTGGGCTTTAACTGCTGATGCCATGGAAAGTCTCATTACTGTAAGCACTTTCTCGTATTTATCTTCTGTTACCTTATTTATTTAACCCATCACAAGTTGGTGATGTTTGATTATGCTTGCACGTATCTTCTAAAAGTGTCTTTAATAATGCCTTCATGTCTGCCCTGTGGTTTTACCAGCGTCTATGGAATGTGATTCTTACAGCATAATCAAATGTACGTTAACCCAGAATTCTGTGCCTGAACTCTTGTTAATATTCGAATGTGGAAAAAAAGATAAATCAGATGTGTTTTTCTAATTCTATTATGTACAACTCTATTTAGATAGACTTGAAGAAATATTAAGATGTATTTTTCTGCTTGTCATCACGTGGCTAGTTTATGAAAGCTCACTGAAACGGCTTCAAATAATGTCAATAAAAACAGTTGAAACCTACGGTTTACCGCCATTTTAACTTAAACTTGCAATCTGTTGGTGTTAATGCACTTGTTTCCTTCTCTGTTTTTAAAAGCAACACTACTTTGTAAAGTCAGATTCTTTTTCGGGCTTTGAAATAAGAACTGGTGATGGCTTGTAAGAGGATGAGATTTCTATTGGATATATTGGCTGGTTGAGTGAATAAATTGTGGCTGTTGGCCTAATTTCTTTCTAATGATGTGATTTGGTCTGTTTTTGGGATTGTGGGTGGAAACTGTGTTGCTTTATATGGTTTGAGTCATGGTGTGCGTGTTTTCCAGTTTTGCTTTGTTTTCCTTGCAGAGTTTTGGCATGTCATTTTAATCACCATCAGAACCTGGTTACTACACTAGTAGTAGTGGCTGCACAGTTGGTAGAGCTGTTGCCTTGCAGCAAAAAGGTTCTGGGTTCAAACCCTGCCCTGAGGTGTTTCTGCATGGAGTTTGCACGTTCTCCCTGTACATGTGAGGTTTCTCTCCAGATACCCTGGCTTCCTCTCATAGTCTTAAAACATGACTGATTAACTGGTCTCTCTAAATTGTCCTTGGGTATGAGTGCGTGTGCATGGTTGTTTGTCCTGTGTGTCTTTTTGTGATGGACTGCTGGAGATGGGCACCAGACTCTCCAGATGACCCTGCAAGGAGAAGTATGGATGAATAGTCAAATACTGGATTAATTTGTTGACTGGGAACTGAGGTCTTGTTTGATTTTACATGATGGACCAACACAAATCCTGTTTCATTTGCCACAGGCCACTGCAAATGTAGAAGAATGTCCTCTGGTCAGGCAAGACCAAAATGTAACTTTTTGCCCACGTGGAAAGTGCTATTTGGTGCAGAGAACAGTGTCTCCTGAACACACCGTCCCCACTGTGAAATATAGTGGCAGTGTCTGTTGATGGAAAGACATGGCTAAATGCTAGGCAATGCTGGAAGAAAACCTGTTGCAAAAAACTGTGATGAAGGTTTCCTATCCAGCAGAAGAAACGTAGAGCTAAAGCTATGATGGGATTGTTTAAATCAAACTATATTAACTTGTTAGAATGGGCCAGTCGAAATCCAGAGCCAAATCCAAATGAGAGTCTGTGCAATATTCAAGTGATCTTCAGATTCTCTCCCTTTAATCTGAGTTTGAGTTATTTTGTAAAGGGGACTCTTTCTATACAAAGGTGGTAGAGACATGCCTCAAAAACACATGGCTCTAATTGCAGAAAGTTTTTCTTTTTTTATATCTCCAGCTCATATTTCTTTTTCACAGACTTTGTACTACGGAAATGATCTTTTCTCTTTTATAACTGCCAGACAGTATTTACTCCCCTTTCTTCAGTATATTCAATTCCAAATTATTTTAAGTATTTGGGATGCTTTTTCTTGTAAAACATGTTGATGTTACACTTCGTAGCTCTTGCATTATGTAACATTACATATCTTGTAATGTGAAATTCTTCGTGAGTATACCAGTAGGTACCGTTTTTGTAAACAACAAAAACCTGTTTAATTGACCCCTTGCTCCACAGGTTGAACGTTTTTCTGCTTCTGTAGTTGGGTAAAAGCTGAGGGATGAGAGCAGCATGATTGACGGTGGAATAATTGAACCATTAGTCTCAATCTGTCCAGCTGACCTGTTTCCTGCGGTGCATAACAGATCCGTCCTCCACTTCCAGCACAGTATCTGGAAGCCAGATTAAAGTGGCCTATTGAACAGCTCCATTAAGACTTAATGCTTCCTTTCAGGATTAAACCTGACACCATGAATGGAAGGACGAGGGGCCTGCCCTCGTTTTGGACCACTGAATTTCTAATTTCCTATAAACAGCTAGAGGCAATTCTTGGTAATTTTATGGAAATAAATGCCCTCGTCTCTTGCTTTGGTTGCCTTTACAGATTTACTTTTTGTACTTTACAAATGCTTTAGCAGACTAACCATCTTTCAGGATGTTATATGATGTGAACAGACTCTGGCCCTTGGTTGTGGAGTACTTTTACGTCTTACAGAATCTTTAAAAATACATAATTTAGTTCATAGTGAACTGAAAGTATAAATTGGGTTGTTATGATGTCTGAAAAAGCTTAGAATGTATAGTTGCTTTTCACATCTGGATAAATATGGAATAAGAAAACAGTATGGAAAATTGTTCTTGTCTTTCCTCTGCTCTCCCTCCCATTTTTACTGCTATACGGTGTTTGTGCCAATATATCTGGCTCTAGTTTTGTCCTAAAAGAAACCCCAGTAAAACAGATCTTTATTTTTAATACCAACTTTGAAGCTGTGAATTGGTCAGCAATAGGGTACAACAATGATGTTAAACACATTTCTGAAGAAGAAAAAAAGCACCTTGAATTGCCCTGCTGTTGAAAGTGTGCTATACAAATAAAATTGCCTTGCCTTGCCTTTCTGCTTCCCTTTGAGTGGACACCCATAAACCTTGTTTGGGCATGCCATTCACAAAGTTTTTTCTTTTTTTTAAGATAGTAACTCGACGGTTAAAAAAAAAGGTAACCATGTTATCTGTAAAAGCTTGAGGATGTAGGTTTACACAGTTTTGCAAAGTAATTCTTGTCTCTTATGGACATTCTTTTAGGTATTTACCTAAAAGAATGTCCATAAGAGACACATTTGGTACCAGGTCACATTTGTGAATATCCCCTTTTGATGTCTTTTGATAAGAAAATGAAATACTTTTAACATGGAGGAGCATAATAAAAACCTGATACTTAAGAATAAAGCTGAACACAAACGACCATGACAGTCGAGCTGGACTTTTTTGATGGAGGGTGATTTTTGTCCCTCTTGCACAATAAGGAACTTATTACAAACAGAAACATGACAAGCAGTGCTTCTGTTGAGCTGAGATGTTGTGTGGCAAACAATCGGCAGTTGTTTCTCCGTTCAGCAAAGCTTGGCAACAAATCCCTAACAACTGTGGCCCAGCAACTATGCCAAGCACTGAATCACATCCAGCCATGCACACCCAGTGAGGTCTGGGCCACAAAGCGGCATAAACAAGAACCAGGGGGCTTGGATGTCTCAAAGTGAAATCAGAGGTGGAGAAAACAAACATTTCTAACTAGATCTTTATGCTGCTTTTTTATGTATGCAATGAATGTGAATATGTGGGCGTTAAAGTATTCTTTTAAGCTGGCTCCTTTTTTTGCTTGGAAAACACTGATTAACTCCATTGCAGCTTTATGAATGGCTGCTTCCTTCCACATAAGATGAACCCTCCATAATGGTGGAAGTTTACTGAGTAGCGCTGGAAAGTAAATGACTAAAAGTATGAAAAAATAGCTCTGTAAAGATGCTAAAACCATGGGAACCATTTAAAAAATGTAATACTCCCTTGTTATTACCCTACACTTCTATGCATTTTATTGGCAACACCAAGTAGTGCATGATAATGAAGTGGAAGGAAAAATATGCATCATAAGATTTTGTGGATTCATATGTAGCCCCCTTTATTATATAACCTTTAAAATCCAGTGCAGAAGATTGCACTATGAGAAATACACCAGACGGGTTGGGGATAAATCTGTGGAGAAGTTTAAAACGATATCCCAAACTCTGAACATCATTTTCTCAAGGAGCACTGGTTAATCTATTGTACCTGATGGAATGGCACAACTGCTTACTGAACAATGCTTAGGCCCTCACCTCTGGAACGGGCTGCAAGAGGACCTCAGGGCCACAGAGAACGTTCACATTTTTAAGAGCAGTCTCAAGACTCATCTTTTGGGCCTAGCTTTTAACTGATTATTTATTATTGTCTGTTTAATTGCTCTGCATGTTTTATATGATTATATCTTATCAGTGTTTTACTATTTAAACATCACATTTATTTACTGCTTATTTTTGTATTTTAATTTGTTATCTTAATCCCCGTTCCAGTGTTTCCTCTGTGGGAGCCCTCTGCCCCGGGAGCGTTGATCGGCTGTAGCTGCTTGGGTGCTCTCCAGGTGGAGCTTGGGTGGAGGTGGGTGTCTTGGCCTTGCCTCCACTGGCCACCCTGTGTTGGTGCCTCGGTTGCTGCTGTTGATGTTCTGCTGCCGGTGCAGATGGCTCCTCTGACGGCGTTTCTTTGCATGGTTCATCTGCACTCGGCCCAATTTCCTTTTTTACTGATGCTTTTAACTGTGTGTGTGTATGGGAGTTGGGTTGGGGGGAGGGGGGTATAACTGTGACCATGCTTTTAAATCTGTGGGGGAGGGATGAGAATGTAGTTTTATGTGGGGTCATTTTAATCTGTAAAGCACTTAGTGATGCAATTCTTGTATGAAAAACACTTTATAAAGTTTGATTTGATATTTTAAATTAACCATATGACATTTATGAATATAAAATTATGAATATAATAATTTTTGAGAAAAAAATTCCAATCCAAGATGTCTTAGAGTGGGTGTTTAATGTAGCTTCAAAGTGCGTTTATGTTTAAAAAAAAAAAAAAAAAAAAAAACGTTGGAAGGAAAGTGGAAGCCTTATACTGTAACAGAAGATAAAGTCCGGTTTCTGACGGACTTTTGTCATTTTTTTGTTCCAGTAAAAAATAGAAACAGTGTAGCAGGTATTAATCTCATTTCTCCACCCAACTTGGGCCACATTGTTTTTTTTTCTTTTTTACGGAAAGAAAAGGTGGCTTGCTCATTTCTACAGTAATTTCAAAGAATTTGATGTTCCCTGTTGGACTGCAGGTAAGATTTTAGCTTTTTGTGCTCAGTTTATTAAGATATCTCTCTTTTCTTTGTGTACTAATCCAAAACAGAGTGAGCATGGTGGGGTCTTAGTTTCCCCTACTCACTCTTATAAATCCTTACCTCAAAGGTCAGACTTATTAAGTGAGACAGGAACTGCTGGAAACCAGCGACGACAAAAGGTGTTGGGAGTAAAACTTGTGTTTTATGATCTGGGATAGCGGTATCCAATTCCAGTCGGTTCTAGAGGGTCGTTATCAAGCATTTTTGACATGTTGCTCCAGCACACCAGATTAAAATGGTAATAAATAAAAAAAATTATCTGAACATCTAAATTTAAATATCTGCCAGTGTTGATGTTTTATGATCCAGAACAATTTTACTTAAACAGAACACTTAAAACAGTTGTTTTTAATAATGCTGTCATATAAGGCAAGAATAATAAACCATGTAGGCACTGTTGGTATAAAGCTATAGAATGATTGTCAGTGGTGTAATTTAATGAGCTTTTCTGCTGCTCCTGGCCTCACTAGAATCAGGAAAGTAGAGCACATCACCCCAGGTTTTTTTTTTTGCCTTGACCTTTTTTCTTTTTTTTACAGCTGTCTTGTTGCTGTCCTTTTCCCACACCACAACCAACTTTGGGATTACAAACCACATCTCAGCACTTGGAGCTCGCCAGTCACAACCAGCACTGGCCTTTACCAGCCCAGCAAAGACACTCCATAAACTGTTTTTGTCTCTGCAGTGGACCTGATTCTGCACATCTGTGTCAGTGATGAGAACCACTGCTGCTCTGCTGTCCTACTGTTTTTGGATTAACGCTCGGATCCATGCTGATCCGAAAGGTTAGTTTTAGGATTATCGCCAAACAGAGATGCAAATGAAGAGTGCATGTCGCAAAAATTACATAGCTAGACGCCTTCTTTGTTTTTAGATCAAAAATGTGGTGGCACACTGGTGGTGAAACCAATGTTTCAGTTCCTGAGGGTGGTTGGTGGGACCCAAGCTACATATGGATCTCACCCATGGCTGGTCAGTTGTTACCTTCTTTTTTTCTCTTGTAGAAGGTGTTATGCTTAGAGTTAAATTTGTTTCTCAGACATGTTCCTTAGTTGTTTTTTGATAGGTAAAGCAACATTTTTGCCCCTAAAATCCTTTAAACACAAATTTTAGAACTGCTCTGTTTGTTTTTTATATAGTTGTAGCAAAGTTTCGACTTCAATTCAAATTTCTATAATAATTTATTTTAGACCTGCAGCTTAATCTTTTGTCTTCTTTTTGAAATCCATTTTCAAACATCTTGCTTTGCAAACATGCACAGAATTTTTTTCTTTGTCTAATAGTTTCATAAAAAAGCAACAAGAATTTAAAGAAAACATTGCCTGACACACAAAAGCCCTGGAGAGCATGTAAAAAGTCTTGTAAAAGTAAAGAAACAAAAAGAGTGGCGTAAGACTTTTTCCAGAGTCTTTAGGAGGGATAGAATATTTTTCTTACATGAATGATTCAAGATGATAGATTTATTCATTTGTTCTTTCCTGTGTTAAAATACCCATTTTTGTTTCTTTGTGATGGGCACATTAAAGGATCTAAATAACTTTAAAAACGGGGGACAAAATGTTCTTTTGTCTTACCAGAGTCGAATGGTCCAGTAAACAATTTCAATACATTAGAGACTGTCCTCAATAGCTCTGTAATTAGCCATATGTTCTGTATCTCTCACAGCAAACTGTTTTTCCCAGTGGCTGTTTTTCTGCTAAGCTAAATCTAAAAGCACAAATTCACTTTTATTTAAACGGTTTCCTCCAAAATAATAAGAGTAAATCAAACTGATAAATATTATATATCACCAACATACAGACAAAAAAAAAAAAAACATTGGTCAGTTTTTTGTATTAAAAGACAGATTATTAAAATTGTGAGCATTTACTTGCACTGAGATGTTATTTGAAGAACTTACTAAATCTGCCACAAAGTTTGAGTGATACAAAAATGTCCCATCATGTTTCCTTCAAGCTTCCACAACATTCATGTAACACGGCAAAAATGAAACTAAATCTTAAATGAAGCTGCTTATAAACCTCATGCCTGACATCACTTTGTTACTTTTGTTGCTAACCCACACCAGTGTGAAGCTGAATGAAACCTATTTAAAGAATTAATTTCCAAAAAGGCAAGCAGCTGAAATAAGTTTCCCCCATCAGACAGCAAAGAATATTGTATATTGGGATAATCATTTTTAAAATGCAACACTGAAAGAAAAACAAATACATTTAGAAATACCCTAGCTAAACTCAGATCTCTGTTACTGTTTATGTAACCGTTTCAGTTGGTTCTGTAGCACAGCTGCTACAGGAGGTTAGAAAAGCATCAGTTTGAAACTCAATTGACAAATTGCGTAAATTGTTGTGGGACTGTTTATGGTGCCTTTATGAGTTTAAACCATGTGTTCAGTAGGAGGTCATTGCTATAATACTGTAATGTGATCTGTGTTTACTCTAAACTTTACCAGAGAATCGAGATGCCTCTATTGTATCCCAGTTTTAACTGGTTTTCTTTAAATTATTTTCATTTATATTCACAGCAACACGTTATGTTGTACACTATGATGTAGTAAAGGTTTTAACATGTCACGTGTGTTTATATTGAGGTTTTATTGCAGAAAGGAGGCTCTCATTTCTGTGGAGGAGCCATTCTGACTGACAGCTGGATACTGACCGCGGCACACTGCTTCCCATCCGTATCAAAGTACTGAAACCTGCATCCCTGTGAGCATTTTTTTATGACATGACAAAGACTGAGAATTCATCAAATAGGTGTTGTTTTTTTATCCCTAGAGCCTTTCTGAGTGGTGTGCGAGTGATGGTGGGAGAGTTTGATCTACGAGTAGAAGATGAAGATGAGCAAGTTTTTACAGTCAAGTCCGTGTCAGTCCATGAGAAATACAGTCGAGCTTTTCCAATGAATTATGACATAGCTCTGTTGGAGCTGAATCATCGCATCAAAATGGGTAGGTTTTCATTCTTTTAAGTCGCATACTTTAATCATTCATAGTGATCTCTTTGTTGCTGACATGTGGCTGTGTTTAACAGGAGCTCGGGTCACGCCAATATGCCTACCTCTGTCTGATTTAAAAATCCTTCCATGGACTAATTGTGTTGTTGCTGGTTGGGGAAAAACAAGGGAAAGTCTGTATTATTTTTCTTATTAAAGTACTTTGAAAACGTATCGGAACCCCTAAAAGTTTAAGATTTTTTTTTACTTTCTTTAACCATAAATGTAAATGTATTTTATTTGTGATTTTATGTAATAGACACATACAAAACGGTGCATAATTGTAAAGTGGAAGGAAATGATTCATGGCAATAAAGGTTTTGTGTGCATACATGTATTCAGCCTCTCTGACATCAACTTCTGACTAGCTTTAGGAAAAGTATCATTATCACCCACAACATGATGCTGCCACCACAGTGTTTTAAGCATCAGAGTTACCATGGACTTCCTTGTAATACTTCTCCTGGCCAGACCTGTCTGTTTCGGGGGATGACACAACTTTATCTCTGACCCCTCTGATATTGTTAATTTTCTTTATGATGTTTGCTCACAAATGTTTTCTAACAGACCTCTGAGGCCTTGACAGAGCAGCTCGATTCCCACTGATGTTAAGTTACACTTCTGAAAGTTATTTGTTGCATACGATTTTATTTAGAGCTATCATAGAGGGCTAAATTGATATACACCACCCACACTGTGTTAGTCTATTACATAAAATCGTAACAAATTGCATTGAAGTTTTTGGTTATAATGTGACAAAATGGGAAAACTTAAGGGGTTTCAATGCTTTCACATGATACTGTATCACAAATGATTTCAAAACTTTTTTTATCTGCCAAGTGCATTATCCTGTTTTAAAGGTGGACGCCTTCCTGCAGTCCTAAGAGAAGTCCACCTGGGTTTAGTGGATCAAGCAAAGTGTAAATACGTCCTGCAGATAATCAAAAGCTCATTTTCAAAACAGAAACAGGGACTCCTTGAGGCAGCAATGACAGTTCTCTGTGCTGGACCAGAGGAAGGAGGCAGAGATGCGTGCCAGGTAGAAGCGATTCATTCTGCTTCTAATATGTGAACATCTGCTTTACCATCATCATATGCTTCAGAGCCCATCAGCCTGGAACAGTTTTCATCAGTTGCATCATTCTAAATATCTTCCCTCCACTTCGTACTTGATCTTCCCCGAAGGGAGACTCTGGCGGCCCCCTGGTATGTTCGGCAGAGTCGGGAAGTGACCGCTGGGTTGCACTGGGAATAACTTCCTGGGGTCAAGGCTGTGGTAGGAGCTGGGGAAGCAACGGCAACTGGGCTCCATCAAAGAGAGGATCTCCAGGGATTTTCACAGACGTCAGGCTACTACTGCCCTGGATCAAGCAGAAGATGAGGGAGGGTAGGCGATTGATGATGATATAACTGAGGTTTGGGATAACTTTGAATTGTTTGACTTTTAGATTGCCAAATAGTAGGGCTGTAATGGAACATGACCTCAAACATTTGAAGTTCAGCCCTGCTGGTTCAGTGCACATGCATACCAGACACAGACAGTGTTGTCTTAAACCTGAATGCATGCAAAATATTTATTTGCAGAACTAAGTGCATAATACTGTGGAAGAGCAACACCAAAACAAAACAGAGAGGACTCCCAGCTGTCTGTAAACTTTGTTTGGGAACATTAATGCTTCTTATAAAGAAAGGTTGACCAAAACCAAGCTTTACCTCAGCATATTTCAACACCATAAACTACTATTGTTGCTCACTCTACACCAAACCTAATTAGTCATCTAAAGAAACTTTAAGCCGAATCTAAATCTAGATACTGGAGAAATTAAGCTGACATGTAAATCTGGCTACCTGTAGCATCCAATCAGCCCAAAAACTGTACCTTCTATGAGATGCAAGTCGGAAGAATCTCTCTTGATGATTGGGGATTTTCTCAACAGCTGGACATGCTCCATTTAGGTGCAGCTGGGAAACAAAGTTTAAAGTGATTTAAACATGTTTTGTTCTCAAACATGGGCACACTCTTATTTAAGAATTTCTAAATTTTGATTGTTTTGGAAGGGTTATATTTCACAATTCATCTAGCCAGGGATTAGCTACAGCTGCTCATGCTACTTTATTTATTGAAAAGCATACAAATAAATGTAGTCAGTTCTTTACTTGACATTTTTTTAAGTTTTAGAATAAAATATCAGAAATTCAGAAAGAGATTCTTTGTTTACTATTGACTGAAATAAAAAGAAATCATACCATTTTTTAATGTATTTTTATCAATTAAAACACAACAAAAATGTACTGAGTTGTGACTCTAAAACCAGGATGTACCAAACCGTAATTTTTGTGGACCAAAGATTTGTTACCTGTGATTACAGACAGAGGGCTGGTTTACTAGCTAAACTCCATTCCTATTATCTTTATCTGTCTTGATATATGTAATAAAGAAATAATCTTATTTTTATTTCTCGTTACCAGCTGAACAGAAAAATTCAATGAACATGTGAAATTTTAAAATTATAATGCATGAGTTTAAATTATTTATTTGACCGTGTTCTTTATTTATTGCGACAAACTGAGCTAATGTGAAAGCTTTTCAGTGGGAACACCTCTCTGCGTCATGTGGATGGAGAATTTTGGTTGTGTGGGTCTGTTCTTGTTGAAGTTCAATCAAGTGATGTCAGAGTACAAAGGTTAATATATGGTATAGATGTCATTTTTCAAGATAGATATTGATGGCAGAAATTTTGTCAAGGACAAAAACTTCAAGGAAGTCATAAACACAAGGAAAGTGTTGAATGGCTACTGCATTGTCAGTCATCAGTCATTAAACAAGCCCAACTTGTTTTACTTTAGCTCCTGAGGCTAAGGAGATGGAAACAAGTTTGCTTTGATGATCTCACTTTATGTATCTCCCAAACATGAAGTGCAATGTCAAAAAGACAAAATGTGAACACACTAGAATCGATTTAAAGCTAATTTTCCGATAATATTTAATTAATTACTCCATAGTTTCAAGTAAAAGATACAATTCCTTAATTCCTTTTTGTTTGTTTTTATAGCAGAATAGCATTTTTTATTATTATTTCAACAGAGATATTTATACATTTCTGTTTGTTCTTCTCATTGTGTTTGCTTTAGCTGAGCAGCAACAAAAATCAACATCTGGTGAGGTTTTTTTTTCTCTCTCTCATCTTACCAGCTTTTATTCATGCGTATTTATATCATGCACATGTCTTATTGATGTCTTTGTGTCAGGACTTTGCAGTGTGACAGATGGGCCAGTATCTGACGGTCAAGGGTTGATCAGGAACCCCAGTTTTCCTGACACCTACTATGACAACAACCAGTGAGTGAAACCTGTGAGAAGCTAAAGTGCATGCTAATAGTTGTCTTATCGACATGACAGCTGTAAACTGATGTCGCGGAAACTTAGATCAAAAATAGAAAGATAAAAGAGTCAGTTAATAACTAAATTAAATATTAAGTGTGTTTCCTCCTGCAGACTGTGTGTGTGGAGCATCAATGCTGCTCCAGGTTACAGTATTTTGCTGGAGTTTGATCATTTTGATTTGGAAAATGACTCGCATTGTCAGAATGACCGGCTCTCGGTTTCAGGATCAACCCACAGGCCTGTTGGTGAGTGTCGTTATTGTCTCTTTCAGTACAACCATTTATTCCTAACGGAAAAAGATGTGCGTAAAATATTTTCAACATAGGATGAAACTTCAGTTAATCTGTGTCCTGTGTTTCTGCTTACAGCAATATTTTGCGGTCAGGTAATGCCAGCAAAAGTACTTCTACAGAATTCCCAGAATGCAGTGCTGCTCTTCTCCTCTGACATTAATGGAGCAGGGCATGGGTTTGCAATCAGACACAGTGGTGTCAAGGGACCCGTTCCTCCAGGTAGGGAAAAGCAACACATAGTGCAAACTGTAAAAAAGTATTTAGTCAACCACCAATTGTGCAAGTTCTCCCACTTAAAAAGATGAGAGGCCTGTAATTTTCATCATAGATATACCTCAAATATGAGAGACAAAATGAGAAAATAAATCCAGAAAATCATATGGTCTGGTTTTTAAAGAATTTATTTGCAAATTATGGTGGAAAATAAGTATTTGGTCAATAACAAAAGCTCATCTCAATACTTTGTTATATACCCTTTGTTGGGAATGACAGAGACCAAACGTTTTCTGAAAGTCTTAACCAGGTTTTCACACATTGTATTTTGGCCCATTCCACCATGCAGATCTCCTCTAGAGCAGTGATGTTTGGGGCTGTCGCCAGGCAACACAGACTTTCAACTCCCTCCAAAGATTTTCTATGGGGTGAGATCTGGAGACTGGCTAGGCCACTCCAGGACAGATCAGTCGTCCTGGTACCTTTGCAGAAAAAACAGCCCCAAAGCATGATGTTTCCTCCCCATCCTTCACAGTAGGTATGATGTTCTGTGGATGCAATTCAGCATTCTTTCTCCTTCAAACACGACAAGTAGAGTTTTTACCAAAAAGTTATATTTTGGTCTCATCTGAACATATGACATTCTCCCAATCCTCTTCTGTATCATCCAAATGCTCTCTAGCAAACTTCAGACAGGCCTGGACATGTACTGGCTTAAGCAGGGGGACACGTCTGGCACTGCAGGATTTGAGCCCCTGGCGGCGTAGTGTGTTACTGATGGTAGCCTTTGTTACTTTGGTCCCAGCTTTCTGCAGCTCATTCACTAGGTCTCCCCGTGTGGTTCTGGGATTTTTGCTCACCATTCTTGTAATCCTTTTGACCCCATGGGATGTGATCTTGCGTGGAGCCCCAGCTCGAGGGAGATTATCAGTGATCTTGTATGCCTTCCATTTTCTAATAATTGCTCCCACAGTTGATTTCTTCACACCAAGCTGCTTACCTATTGCAGATTCAGTCTTCCCAGCCTGGAGCAGGTCTACAATTTCGTTTCTGGTGTCCTTTGGCACCTCTTTGGTCTTGGCCATAGTAGAGTTAAGAGTGTGACTGTTTGAGGTTGTGCAAAGGTGTATTTTATACTGATAATGAGTTCAAACAGGTGCCATTAATACAGGTAACGAGTGGAGGACAGAGGAGCCTGTTACATAAGAAGTTAAAGGCCTGTGAGAGCCAGAAATCTTGCTTGTTTGTAGGTGACCAAATACTTATTTTCCACCATAATTTGCAAGCAAATTCTTTAGAAATCTGACCATGTGATTTTCTGGATTTTGTTTTTTCTCATTTTGTCTCATAGTCGAGGTATACCTATTATGAAAATTACAGGCCTCTCTCCTCTTTTTAAGTGGGAGAACTTGCACAATTGGTGGCTGTCTAAATACTGTTTTACGCCACTGTAACCTATAATTAATGGGCCTTAATGCAAGGCCATGTGTCTGACAGCAGATTTTTGGCCCAAAATTAATAATCAACAAGACATTGTCACAAATATAGCTGCAAATCAACAACAGAATGAGTAAAAAATAAGTAATTTCCCAGTCAAGGTCCCACCACACTTCACTCGGAGCAGGTTTGGACTGTAACCTTATAGCCCTATATAGTTCTCCAGACATATATACTCAGTTTATGCCCGATTTGTACATGCATATTGTAAAGAAATCAGGGCTCTGTGGGGGCCATACCATCACTTCCAGGACTTCTTATTCTACTTTATGCTGAAGATAGTTCTTAAAGACTTTGGCTGCATGTTTGGGGTCATTGTCCTGCAGCAGAATAAATTTAGGGCCAATCATATGCCTCCCTGATGATATTACATGATGGATGAGTATCTGCCTGTATTTCTCAGCATTGAGAACACTGTTAATCCTGACCAAATCTCCACCTCCATTTGCAGAAATGCAGCCCCAAACGTTCAAGGAACCTCCACCATGCTTCACTGTTGCCTGTAGACACTCATTATACTGCTCTCCAGCCCTTCGGTGAACAAACTGCCTTCTGCTACAGCCAAATATTTCTTATTTTGACTCATCAGTACAGAGCAGCTGCTGCCTTTTTTTGCACCCCAGTTCCTATGTTTTCATACATACCTGAGTCGCTTGGCCTTGTTTCCATGTCGGAGGTATGGCTTTTTGGCTGCAACTCTTCCATGAAGACCACTTCTGGCCAGACTTCTCCATAAAGTAGATGGGTGTACCTGGCTGGGTCCCACTGGTTACTGTCAGTTCTGAGCTGATGGTACTGCTGGACGTCTTCTGATTTCGAAGGGTAATAAGCTTGATTTGTCTTTCATCTGCTGCACACAGTTTCCTTGGCCGACCACTGCGTCTACGATCCTCGTTGTTGCCTGTTTCTTTGTGTTTTTTCAAAAGAGCTTGAACAGCACATCTTGAAACCCCAGTCTGCTTTGAAATCTTTGTCTGGGAAAGATCTTGCTGATGCAGCTTAACTACCTTGCGTCTTGTTGCTGTGCTCAATCTTGCCACACCATGAAACTACCTTCCACAACCTCACCCTGGTAGCAGAGTTTGGCTGTTCTTCACCCAGTTTTAAGCCTCCTACACAGCTGTTTCTGTTTCAGTTAATGACTGTTTAACAGAGGTGGGACAAAGTCATTGTTTTGAAAGTCACAAGTAAGTCTCAAGTCTTTGTCCTCGAGTCCCGAGTCAAGTCAAGTCAAAGATGAGGCAAGTCCCGAGTCGAGTCAAAAGTCAAAGCCAACAAGTCTCAAGTCGAGTCAAAAGTCCTACCATTTTAGTTTCGAGTCATTTCAAGTCCTCTTACCACATACATTTATACAAATCATGTATGTCTGTAATTATTTATACAATAACATTAATCAAATACAGTAAAAAACTGACAATTTAATTTTCACAAAAAATGCTTGTATTTCAACAGCATATTGCACTAGAACAATGCACAGCAGCTTCAGTCCTGTATTGTATTGACCTTATATTGCAAAACAGTTTAACTTTCAAATAGACATGGGTCCTTTTAACCTAAACTTTTTTGTCATCAATAAAATCCTCACCCCTCAAAATGATCACTTTTGAAAAACTGGACCAACCTGATAATATAATTGGAATGCCTCCATGCAATGTTCCCTCTAATTTTTCATGTGTCTGAGCAAACACACAAATGCCCTGAGCGGTCCCTTTGACCACTTTGAGCAACGCCAGATGTGTGCACTTTGGTCATGCCAGCATCGCATATATCCAGTTTACATAGTTTATTATGTTATTATTATTAGTTTATTGTAAGTATAAATATTTCATTGTAACTGTGGAGAAACATGAACTGCCAAGTAAGCCAAGCTAACTATGAACTCAAATTTTGAAAACATACTTTACATTTTTATTATAAATGTCTGACTTGTATTATATTTTAAGCATTGAACCATTGTGAGAAGCTCTTGCTGAGCACTGGGCAAAAGTAACTCGTTGTCTGCAAAATACAACATATAATCCCACGATTGTAAATGCATGACACTAGATAAGCACAAATCTGATTAAGGACTTAAATGCAAATTTTTTTTTTTTTTTTTATATCCAGTGGTTGTACACGCTGTTGATGGCCTCATCTACTTGCATCTTTGACTTTATGCACATCAGCTGATCTAAGTCGTCCACTTCAAGACAAATTCTCGATGCTGTTTTGATACGATTAATTAAACTAAAGCCTCTTTCACAGTCTGCGCTGGATGCTTGAAATGTAGCACAAATATCGATTGATTAGCTGCGTAAATACGTATGTGAATCGCATCATTGGCTGGAGCAGCCAGCCACTGGTCACTCAGTGACATAAACATTATTGTCTTGAAGTGAAATCTTTTAACCCAAATGCAGAATCAAACCGCGAGATCAAACACGTTTCTGAGTGGAATAAAACGAAAACTTCAGATGTTTTCAGAACATTTTATAATCCCCCTTTTCGTTAAAGAAAATTCTACCAAAACACTACAGACTTTCTAAATAAATCAAGCACATTTCAAAGCGCACGAACTTGGCGCTGTCAGCCGCTCTGTGCATATATAGACGAAAGCGCTTCGCTCCTATATAAACAGGAGGTTCTGAGTTTGTGTCTGGATACAATTTTTTTTTACCTTAGTCCTATTTGCATACCTGTGTCTATCTTTAATCTGTGTTGTGTCAATGTGCGGGTCTCTGCCGCATCGATACGGCAATAACCACGGATAACTGGTTTGGACGAGTGTGTGTTTTTCTAATTGGACCGGTGCAGGGCCACTGCTGGAACTGCAAATCGGTGCATATGCTCATTGATTCATCTGTAAAATAGCACATAATTAATTATTTGTTTGTTGTTTTTTTCAATTCCGGTTAGATTTTTTTTTCTGTGCACAGAGCACATAATCTGTGCGTGAAGACTGTGTCAGCAGTGCGCAATTGCGCAGGCGCGCAGCTAGAAGGAACATTGAGCCTCCATGGTGTGTAAAAAAAATGTCCCCACAGTTTTCATGGGAAGTAGTGTAATGGCAAAAAAAGTATCTCGGGGTTTCCATTATAAAGAAGACTTGAGTCCAAGAAGGCGTTTAAGTATTTAATTCAAACATATCTGGCCAGACACGGAGGGGACAGAGTTACTCGTGCATCACCCTAACCAACCTTTCTAACTAACCGCTTAAATAGTATTCAGCAATCATTGTTTATCTCTGTAGATGTCTTCTCCAACCTTCACGCCCCGCCTCCAGAGTAACCGCTTCATGCGAGTCATAGCAACGCATAAAGCAGCTCATCCGAAGGCCAGACTGTTATCTTACTGCCCCGGGGTCTGTCTCTCTGGTGACCTGACACGTATATCTTTCTCATAACATTAAGCTGGAACAATAAGCTAGTCATTTCCTTAGATGCATTCACTAAACAGAGAATATACACTTAATTCCTAATTGCATAACAATTTTCCACCACAATTCCCTGATTTTATTAACTTAAATAATACCATAAATACAAAGGAAAATTCAAAACTGCTATCACAAATCTCCCTGAAAGGTTGGTAGGTTGATCCAAAAAAAAGACAATGTTCAAAACACAAATTACAATCAGACATGAGACATGTTTGGCCATGGAATTAGCTCACAGTGACAAATATTAGATCCTTCCAGATGACTTTGCTGAGACTCCTGTGGATTGAGACCGAAAACCCACGGGGTCTTCTTACGCCATTTTCTTGTGGGCAAAATGTCATCTGAACAGCCCCTCGCCCCAGAGGCGGCCATCCACAGGTCTCGTCATCGGTCAGGATGTTCTAGATAAAACACAGAACAAAGGAGAAATTATGTAGCATTTTCCAGTACACTTCAGAGGGTATTACATCAACACTAGGTGTTGAAATGTATACTCTTCCCTTGCGCTGTTTGTTGTCTGTTGGCATGAAGTCAGCCTCCGCCAGCATCCAGTGACCCGTAGCCACCGATCAGTCCTTCCTCAGAAAGGAGAGAGATCACCCCTCAGAAGGTCCTCCAGAGAGAACATCCCAATGCTAATTAGGTATTAGAGCATTGATGTTCAAACACAGGTGAGCCAATTCACAAAAGATGAATAGGATGATTATGACAAGTGATTAAGTGGAACCCACATCCTCGGAGTATGGTTTCAGATCAACCTGATGCAACTGTGTGCAAAAGTAATTCTAAACAACTCACAACCTGGTTACTGAGCCGAACCTCATCAACTGAAGCTAGATTACAATTAAGGTAAATGTCTCCAAATCACTCTGTACTAAATCCATGCCAAGAAAAAGACAACCAACCCATTCCAATTTGTGAGAGTAAAAAATCCCAAGAATCAACTACTCCCAGCAAGAAGTAAAGAAGGTTTTCAGATCAAATTGAAACTTTGTAAAGTTCCCAGACACAATATGTACTACAAGTCTGAACCCAAACCGAAATGGAATATGAAGTCAGACGTCAAGACGTCTGGTAGTAAAAACCCTCATTAATTTATGACGGAGTTATGATTCACAAGAAACTCAATTACTTGCAAGTTACAATTCTCTTCATAATCCCTTAAAAATCTGTTCCAATTACTATCAAATCCAATTCCCCCCCTTTTTTTTAAGGCATCGTCTTGCACATGCCTTAAAAAATCAAGAAACAAGGAAACAATAACTTCAACTGCTTCTCCAGTGTCCAGAAAAGAAACATAGAAGGTTAAAGGTCATGCATAAGACACAACCTCAGAACCTGTGGATCCTGCTGCTGCCACTGCTGAGGCAGCTTCAACCCCCAGATGATCATATCCCAATCATTTAGGTTTGCAATTAGGTTCTTAGATTTGAATTACCTTGTTGTTGAAAGTGTGCTATACAAATAAAATTGCATTGCCTTGCAAAAACAAAACAAACTAATAAGTTCCCCACATAGTTACCTAATGTATTTAAGAATTTTAGTTCTACTTGCATTAGCTACAACAACACTTCATTTCCCTCTGGGATCAATAAAGTATTTTGAATTGAATTAGACAACTTCTTCAGACCCTGCTTTTCCAGAATCTAATTGATGTTACAGTAAGGATTATCTTTGCAACCACCTTAGTTAAAATTGTTTTACTCAGGACACAGTTTATTTACCTAATTAACATCTCTGCTGCTGTTATTTGCTCATCTGTTTCTTACAGTTTATTCTCTGTTAACTCCTTGAAAAAAAAATACATTTATTCTAAATGCACAATTTTAAAACCTGTACATCTGTAAAACATCTCTATTTCAATTTATCTAACTCAGTTGCACATTCAGATCTGAGTATGCCACTCTATTTTAATAACAACGATGTCAAGTAACCTTTTTACCTGTACCTGATACTCTTGCTTACGAAAGAAACGTTTCTTCATTGCAGTTTCTGTGTAGGACTTGAGTTATACTTTATACTTTACTGGAGTAATTATCTATTTGCCCACTTTTTACCTCTACTCTGTATTTTAGACTGCTTATATTTTAAAATTAGCCTTGTTACTCCTGTTTCATGTAACCTTTTATTAAAAGGAACACACAAAAACCCCCTCAAACATCAAAAAGTGTTGCAACTGAATAGATTTAACTGCGGTTTGATAGTCGGTCTCACATTTATTATTCTGACACCCTGTTTTTTATGCGATCTATAGCATATAATGCACACAGGTGTTAACTGAATATTTTCCACATTTGTCCCGTCTTTAGAACAGTGACCGAAATTCTGAATCTATTTTTATCATCATTTGTCTTAATGAAGTAAACTAAATTTTAAAAAATAGAAACCAAGTTAAACCCCACTCTGTGTGTAGGTCACACCTGTTGGCTTAAAGATTGCACCAAATACACAACCCTCACATATGCAGCCGAAACAGGTAGCCTAGTGTATCCCAAATGTGTCATTATTATTTAACATTTTTATTAAACATTACTATCATTAAGTAAAAGTTCGTTTTGGTCGAGGGATAGCTAAAGCTTTATTTTTTATCATTTAATGTTCTAATCCTAAGTTTGTTTTATGCTTTCTACCTCCTTTGTGTGAATCTAAATTTATATACGGTCTATGATCTAAATGCTTCTATCATCTGTCACTTTGCTGCCGGTATAGCAGAAGTTCCCCTTCTTGGGAAAATAAAAGCATGATTCATGAAGTTAAGCATTACCGTGTTTTAATTTGGAAAGCTCATGTTTGAAACAGGAAGTGGTTTTGCGCAAAAAACAAACAGTTTGACTAACCCGGACTCGTTAACATCCAGGAAGTAACTGAAAACTCAAGACTAAACTTTTTGTCAAAACAGTGTTTAAGTTCCTATTTTTAGACTTCCAGCAGCAGAGCGCTATTAATGCTTCATCTGTGTCGGGATCTGTGATTGTTTACAACCAGAGAATCGCAGCACATCGGTCGTAAGAAAGAAGCTTGTGGCTCAATTAGCTGATTAGCTACAAGAGAGTCATATTAAACCTGCAACAGACTTTATTTCAGATCATTTTTACCACATTGTAGTTAATAACTCGCTGGCTAAGATTAACCTTAGAGTTTTTAACCCGCGTTTTTTTCTATTCGTTTTCTGTAAATTACTCAAAAGACTGAAATACTTTCATACTGCTACTCGGATTTGTATTAGAGTTGATTTTAATATGTAAATGTTCGATTTTAACCGTGCGTTTTCCGTGTTATTTCTATTTACTGCGGAGTAGGCTACGTTTATCAAAAGTATTAGTTAAACATAGAAACCATCGTTCATCTAGTTTATTGCTGAATTGCATCGTTTCACATAGGATCTTAAAAGAAAGTTTTCAAGCTAAGGTTCCCGGGCCAAACGCGGCCGCCCCTTATCTCATGAACACAGAGTGTTATAGTTTTAGGTCGAACCAGTTTTAATCACTTACAATAGTTCAAATTTTATATTACCATTTACCTTTGTTCATTATTTCCCCCCGCTGTAACTCACTGAGTACAGCACACCCATTTAATAGGCTATAAAATTTATATGGATTCAGGTTAGAAAATACTCAAAAATTAGATTGATGAGGTAAATGTAATTTCCATCTCTCACATTAATTTGAAGCATTGCTTTGGAAAAACCAGCGTAATAAATCAAATAGACTAAAGAATGTTTATTCATATTTGCACCTTGCAGAAAAATATAATTATCAATGATTGTTGGAAATGTGTTCCAGCAAATATGTTTTCAAAACTGATGTAGGAATTTATTCTCCAGTAAATCACTGAGTCACATTTAGATAATTAATCATTATTATATTATCACCATTAAAACTATAGCAAGTTTTCAAGATAATATAGTTTATTTTAAACATTAAATCTGACTCATATGCACCAATATAGATCATAATAATCAGACTTCCATCATTCATTATGCTTTAAATTGGAATATTCTTTGTTTTATTTGATCTATTTTTATCCAAGATCACTTGATGTTAAGATTGCAGTTTTCAAGATCTGTTGCGTTTAGTTTTTCAGATAGAGCGATGACATATTTATAATCCTGAGATCCCAAGCAATCCACTGATACTAAATGCATGTCAAATGCATTAAAAAGCCTATTATGGAAATAATATTTAACAAGGATGAGAAAAGATAATGGAGTGTTTCCACGTCCTTCAGTCAGCATGCAGACACATCTCACAATTGGTGACCCAAGACACAGAGTATCCTTGAGCTTCTCACATGTTGGTTCAACATAACAATACATATCTCAGTTAACACAGAGATTTGAGCTTTAACATGATCAGTATTTTTTTTTCCACATTAAGCCATTCAAATCCTCTTTTATAAAAAATGCTACGCAGAAAAATTCTCACAACAGGCCTCAAATAATTTAGGCTTTGATAAAAGCCAAGAGAGCTAAGACAAAACTAACTGTGAAATCTATAGTTCAGGATTAGATTTTTACCCATAAACACCAAGTGATTATATATTATTTGTTTTCTTAATTTGAAAAATGATACGTCACTGTTGACGAACAATTACGTTTTGTTGGATTTGCTTTTACTACAAGAAAGTAAAACAATTGTCTGAACAGTGTCCAACATTAGTAATTAAGTATGCTCATTCATTTGGAAACAAGCAATTAAATTCCAACATTTCATGTTCTTATTACGTTTCATTATTTATTACTATTTTAAAGAAAACGGGTCCCCAGAGTGTTTTTGCAGCTACAGGGGATCATGCTTCTGAGCCTCCCTTGTAAGGTCTAAGTGAAAATGTTAGAATTTGAATTCCCTTCACCATAGCCCCAAATAAGCCAAAATATATAAGCAGCCCCCAAACTCAGGTACGCCCAGGTAACCTCCCAAGCCACTTGTCCATACCTTTTTGGGTCGAACCTCGAACATTACTCCTCCCCTGTGGACAAAGTGGTCAGTCCAATCTAGAAAAAACAAAAAAGAATGAGAACCAGCCTGATTTGCATTCTGGTTCAGTTGAAATTGAAACTTGCATTGGTTGTCATAAGCAAAATTCCAAACTCACAGGACCACTGTATTGTTATACTTGATGGCCCCTAAAAAACATTTGAGGTATATTAATATTTACTTAAAACAGTGAGACGACTTCCCTTTAATTACAAAGTCAGGTGCCTTATATTAAGACTCACTTATATAACTTCCTGTGTTTACCCTACAGAGTGTGACAAAACCATCAGATTTCTATGACCTCTTGCCCCTTATCCTGGAAGGAGACACAGAATACTTCACAGCTTGAGATCAATTCAGTAATTTTCCAAGCAAAATTTCTAATAAGGCCCACTAACTGCTCTGACGCTTGAATGTTCCCCAGAAAAGATTAATATTTACCTTTTTTCCATTTGTTTAAGACCTAAGTAGCCTAAGGACCAGTCATCTTTATTTTAATGTTACCCAGCAGAAACCTAAAGGTTTTTTTTTTTAGTTGTGTTCAAATTATAGCCTAAACAATGTTGTTTTACTGTTGCTGCTCACAGCAAAGTCTTGTTATTTTTTTGTCTCGCGATTGTTTACATTAGCGCCTTGCAAGCTGATAAAAAAATTCGTCCTTCACAGCTGTGGCGAAATCTAAGCAGTGTTACTGTAAAGGTCCAAGTTATTTTAGTTATTGTTCACAGATCTAAGATTTATTACTTTCTTATAACAAACCCCAAAATACAAGGAAACAATTCAGCCCCAATTGTCCCAGAAAGAAAGGAAAATATGTTTTCACTGTCAGTCAGCTTAGTCAAAATTTAAGTCAGTCAGGGTATAATTCACAACCTACCCTAAATGCCCCAATCAACTTGATTTGTTCTAGTCGTAAAATAGGAACGTTTCCGTTTCTAAGTTTGTGCACACAAGCTGCAACAGCTAAGGAAACTTGTACTTAGTGTAATAACAATTCCATCAAATGACTTTCAACCAAAATGAAATAAAATAAAATGTGGGCTCTCCTGACAGAGAGCATTAGGAGAGAAAAGAAAAGACTTATTGACCATTTACTTGATAACTGTGGTCAACACCGTATTTAAACTCACCGGATGACGAATCATCACGTTATCAGAGCCGTAGCAGTTTCGTTGTCTGCTTTACCCCGTCTGTCTAAAACAAACAAATTAAGTTTAGTTGCACATCAACTTTCCCTTACAAATTACAACACAATAACAAAACAAAATTTAGATCAACATAGAAAATAGAAAGAATCAGAAATTATGGCCTGCTTCCATCGAGACCCCTTTCGCTCTAAGGGTCCTTTGGCAGAAACAAAACAAAAACAAAATTTACTTTCCTAAGGGAGTGAGTATGTGTGTGTGTCATAAGCAGGTGTCACAGAGATAAAACACAGCTACTTCAGTCGGCAAGCATTTCTTAATTGCATTTGAGCTGTGTGTATTTTTGTCCTGCCTGAATTTCACTGGGTCATCTGCAGGCTGGCTGGCCCAGGGCCCCCCCCTCGATCCAGCTAATCGCCATGTTCCAGGGACCACAGCCCCCAAATAACTCATCTCACCTGAGCAAGAGTTTTCCCCTCTGCCCACTGGTCAGCCCGCATTCAGGCCGGAGTCCGGCCTCTGCCTTTGTTATGGCTGCCAAACCCCTTATTCCAAGGGTGGGGGCGGTACTAGGGCTCCTTGTGGCCCCCCCCAGGCGCCGCTGGACCGAAGGCAGGGGTCCCAACCAGCCTGAAGAAAAACACAGGACAACTCAGCGAAACTCACCAGCAGTTCTACCATGGAATGTGTAACAATAACTGTGTGTGTGTGTGGCATTCTGCATTATACCAAGCCATCAAACAAATGATCTTAATGCTCAAACACTCCAGTTCTGGAAGAAGCAAACAAGAGTAAATAAAAAAAAATAAACAAAACCACATAAATGAACCACAAAGAAATCACTTTTAGATTTTCTCTCAGATTATCCAAATTCCTCCCCAGGGCCCATTAATTCTTTTATTTATTTATTTTATTTATTTTTTTCTTTCTGTCGACATATTGGACTGTCTGGAGGTGAAGTGTTGCTAGATTACAGACCCGATTGTCTGCCTGGGTACCCAGTTCCAATGAAGGACGTCTCCCCCATCGCTTTCTAGTTTCCTTGAGTGAAACAAAAGCTTAAAAAAACCCTCGTCGGAAAATAATCAATCAATTTAATTAATTGACCACTTGTCCAACTGCCGTGCTCCCAGGTAAAACCCGGAGCAAAAACCCGATACTTTCTTTAAACTTGATTAAATAATTAACCATACAATTATATATAAGAATATATTATATTAAGTAATCAATCAATCAACCGCGTGTAAGTAAATAAACACGAAACCGCTAGCAAATATTTCACCTCCTGAGAGTGGAAATAAAATTCTGTAATCACTATTTATTTAAAGGACTCAGTCTTACCAGGTTCTGTCTCAGGCGACAGCAGGGCCGACAGAGACACTTCAAGGCCTCCATCTCCCAAACAGCTACTGGAGGTAAGAGGCTGGGAGAAACTTTCCCAGGACGCTAGCAACTCCCTTGACCCTGTCCCTGCCGGTCCATTCTGTTCGCTGAGGCTGCGTTGGGCACCAAGTGTAATGGCAAAAAAAGTATCTCAGGGTTTCCATTATAAAGAAGACTTGAGTCCAAGAAGGCGTTCACCCTAACCAACCTTTCTAACTAACCGCTTAAATAGTATTCAGCAATCATTGTTTATCTCTGTAGATGTCTTCTCCAACCTTCACGCCCCGCCTCCAGAGTAACCGCTTCATGCGAGTCATAGCAACGCATAAAGCAGCTCATCCGAAGGCCAGACTGTTATCTTACTGCTCCGGCGTCTGTCTCTCTGGTGACCTGACACATATATCTTTCTCATAACATTAAGCTGGAACAATAAGCTTGTCATTTCCTTAGATGCATTCACTAAACAGAGAATATACACTTAATTTCTAATTGCATAACAATTTTCCACCACAGTAGCAAGTCTTCTCAAGTCAAAAGGCGCAAGTCCAGGTAAAGTCACGAGTCATTGATGTTAAAGTCCAAGTCGAGTTGCAAGTCTTTGTACATTTTATCAAGTCGAGTCTGAAGTCATCAAATTCATGACTTGAGTCTGACTCGAGTCCAAGTCACATGACTCGAGTCCACAGCTCTGCTGTTTAAACCTACGTGTGATATTGATGATCATTAGCACCTATTTGGTATCATTGGTTGGTCATACACCTGACTAGAATCCCACAAAATCCCTGACTTTGTGCAAGTGTACCTATAAGAATTGTTGCTGGTAGTGACACCAAACATTGATTTGATTTAGACTTTTCTTTTGTTTGCTCACTTTGCATTTAGTTGACTGTTTAGTTTAAAAAAATTATCATTTATATTTCTGAAAGCATTCTTTGTTTACAGAATTTTTCCACACCTACCTAAAACTTTTGCACAGTACTGTATGTCTCTAACACAACATAACTTCAGATCGAAGCTTCAGCTATGCTAATGCTAAAACGTAAAACCTCTCAGAACATTCTACACTAGGCTTCAGACAGATACAAGCCAAAGAACAGCAACTATGGAAATCATTTTGCCTAACACTCAAAAAATTATTCTTACCTGTGATGTTTTGCTTTGAAAAGTTTGTTTTAGCCACACTTGATCCATTATTTATTGTTGATAATTAGTCCAAACAAGAGAAAAGGGCATTACCACCCTGAGGATGCAGCACAGACTCAAATTCTTTGTTCCTGTCCTAATTGGTTAGACTCATTGTGCTGTCAACCTCATTTCTTTGTGTATAGTATAACTTTATTCTATTGCCCCTGACAATTCCAAAGATGTGTCAACCATCCAAATTGACCAATCAGTCTCGAAGATGAGGTAAATACATCATCCTTGTTAGTGAGGGCAATGTCCCAGTTTTGTCAATGTTATATAAATAGGAAATATTTAGAAAATAATTATATGAAAATGATCAAACTGGTTGTATTTGAATGTATTAAATACATTTAGTCACATAATCATTAAAAATATTGTATTCTACATGAGAAATGTCATGCAATAACACATAAACTGATATTTACACACCCTAATAAATCTCACAAGGGTTTCCTTTATTATTTGTCCTAAAGTAATCAAATAGACCTTGTGGTTACAGAAATATACTCATTTGAATACAGGCATGTCATTTTTGAGCAGATCTCTAAAAAAGAGGCTTAAGGCAGAGAGCAGGGCAGGAACAATCATATGGGAAGAACAGTCTGCAAACGTTAATGAACTGAAGCAACATTGTAGTGCCAAATGAGTGTGCCAAATTTCCCCCACAGCAATGTGAGAGACTGATAAAGTCAGATGGAAAACAACTACAACTAGTTACTGAGTTTAAGAATGGTCCTGGAGATTATTGAATTGAGTGATATACTTACTTTTTCTGATGTGTGTAATCTTATCCTGCTATTTATGTACCTTTTGCTGCTAGGTCTCATGTCATGATTGCTGTTCTTTTTGGTTGTCTTATTAGAACATAAGAAAAAAACTAATCTAACTTCAAAGAAATCTTTAGAAAGCCCGGAGAACTACCATTCGAGACTATTTTTAAAGTTGCAAAAAGCAAAATTTGAAGAAACAAGTAATGAGAAAAATGTCTGCAAAGTATTGTACAAGTGGAGCACAGCCTTACCTTCTGCTCTGTTAATTGTGTTTCTCGTGGCAACTTATTACGTAAGCAGATTTCCCATGACATGATATTAAACAAAGAGACAAGACTCTACCACTTAATGTGAGTGGTTGTGAAGATGATGAATCCAGCTGCTTATGAAGCTTTTTCCCTAAAATTGTGTTTGACTTTGTTTCCTCCCTTAAGGTTGATAACACAAGTGTACCTCTGTTGTGTTTTTTCCCCACTATTTGTGCCTGACAAGCATGTGGGACTCTTGTTCTGGTTGAGGATCAGGTTTCACTCCACACCCCAAACTACCCACAGTCCTACAGTAATGATTGTGTGCTCCGCTGGGTCGTCCACGCTCCTCCAGGACAGCTAGTTAAGGTGATAATGAGCTCGACAAACACAACTTTAAAGCTATAGGTCCTCGCATGTAGATTTTCTTGTAATCTTAAGTTTGATTACAGCTGGACTTCGCTGATTTTGACCTGGAGGAGTCGGAGAGATGTTTCTATGACTCACTGACTGTTCTGGGAGACATTGAAGGAAATGAAGAGATTGGTAAGATTAAAGAATTTGATTGAAATGAGCCTGATTACAATAATACATTTATTTGAAAGTGACTTTCTTAAACCCAAAGTCACCTTACAGAGTAGAAAAAAACTGAAAAATAATACATGGACAATCAACAAAACAATTAGTCAAATAACAAATAAGAAGACAGTACAACAACCAAAATCATTGTCTAAAGTGAATAAACCCATTTGCACAGATATGTCATGAGCTGGGATTTAAATAAAGGAAGAAAGTACATAAAAATTAGAATATAGAGGGATCTATTTTAAACAATTATTTCTGTACATTTTGATGACTAAAACTTAAAGCTTTTCTGGTTTTCAGAAAACTAGAATATTAAATGAGACCAATGAAGACAAATTTTTAGCAAAGAAGCTTGCTGCTTACAGAGTTCTGTATCAAAGCACATTAATGGAACATTAAGTTGAAGGAAAAACTAGTAGAAAAAGATGTGCAAGCGACAGGGATAACTGCAGCCTTACGAAGTTTTAAAGCACTGGCCAAAAAAAGGGGGAAAAATACAGAGATACATTTTTTTAATAATTTATGGATGAGATCAAGGATAAACTTTACCCAGGTATCGGAAGTACTTTATAGGAAAATAAAGATTTTTCTTTTAGACACTAAGGTCAAAAACTTAATGAATCTGTATCCCTTCTTAAGGAAATGGTCTAACTGAGCTTCATTTATAATGGAATACTAGGTGGCAGGAGATAATATAGAAAATCAGAGGTCTAAAGAAAAATATTGTTTCCCACGCTTACTTGGGTAGACCAAAACCTTTTTCTTTTAAGTACACAAATTCAGTTCTGTACAAAAGTCTTATGTCATCTCTCATTTCTTTCTAGATTGCTTCCAAGCAGCCAGAGTATCTTCCAATCTTATAAAATGATTTTGATCAGTGGCTCTCCACTGCTTATGTCGGCTTCTTTGAGTCCAGTATCTGATCTTAAAAAATTGTCTGATCTCAAAGCCCAAAGAAAAACTTTGAAAGACTTTCAGAAAGCTAGAGGACCACTTTAAAAGATAACTTGCTTCTTATGAAGCAAAGTACTGTGTAAAGTAATGAGAGGTGGTTTAAAACCTTTGCACAGCACTGTACATGGAAATACTTGAAAATAAAGACATAAATATATATCTCTTTTTATGTTCCTCTTTTTAATATTTGAACAACGGTTTTCATAGTACAGTAGAGTTAAATACAGCAGGAATCATTTGTTTATTTACTTAAGTTTTATTTTATTTTTCATAGCTGTGTTGTGTGGTGGCAGTTTTCCTCCTCCGGTCCTCTCCTTCAACAGCGTCATGGTGCTTCATTTCACCTCAGACAGCAGCATCACTCACAGGGGCTTCAGGGCAGCGCTGACATTCATCAAGATCAAAGGTACGGTTATATCGGTAATACAGTTCCCCCCAGAAAAGCACATACATCTATCATTAACATGAATGTTAGAATTCTGTGGGGTTTTAATTATTTGTTTGATCATTTCCTTTATTCTCTGGGTAGACAAAAAAAAAATACAGCATGAGTTTATATATTAGATTTAACTTTAATGCATATTTTTTCTATATGGTTGGAGTCAATTGACTATATATTTCTGTATTCAAATTGGATCTGATTCTAAAGTGCCTTGAGAAAACCCTAACACCCCCGTTTCAGTATTGCATATCTGCCTTGCGTTTTAGTGGTGTACAAAGATACAAAGAATTAATAACAGCATCACTTGTCATGCATCTGATACAGTAGCATGTGCAATTTCATCTCAAGGTGTGCTGTGCAGATATGTCAAAATGTCATATATTGGAATCGACATGTATGCTACTCAAATGTTGCAGCAGTGACTGAACACTATTACATCTAGTCATGCACACTCTCTGAATTGATGAAAATTACCTTTCCTCATCAACAAATTGCTTCACCTCAAAGTGGTGAGAGCAGCGCAAGCTATTTCATTAGATACGCAGCCAATAATTATTTGTTCTATCTTTGTTTTTTACCTGCATGGCAGAAGGCTGTTGAATATTTTCAGAGCAATGATGGTGGTTATGCATGATTTAAAACTGTCTTACTTGTTGAAGAGCTCTTTAGTAAGGTATAGTATCCTCTGTGTTGAACTGCTCTGTGGTCAGGTGTATTTCTGCAGAAGTAGAGTTAGTCAGGCAGGAGGCTCCGGTCCATTCGGACCAGAACCTCTCGCCATAAGAACAGTTTCTTCCCCTCTGCTGTTGGACTCATGAACAATAACCCTAAGACTGTTCCCACCACCCGCTCAGTTACATGACCCATATTGTGGTTTTTTTGCACCTGTCTGATTTGCACCGATCGTTACCTGCACTCATGTATATAACAATCTGTTTAGCATATTATATTTTTATGTTTAAAAGTGTTTGTCTGTTTGTTCTTGTATGTTTGCACAAAGTACCGCAGCAATTTCCTAATGTTGTAAACCTACCCAACATTTGGCAATAAAACCCTTTCTGATTCTGATAAAATGCTGGTTAAAGCTCAATCATACAAAGGAAAGGCCAGGATAAAAAACACAATCCGTGAAACAAAGTGGTTGTCATGCAAGATCCACCACTGTGCACAATCTCCCAACTTTTCTGGAACTGGGGCCACAGATTTTAAAACCAAATATTTATTCTAATTCTTTTACAATAAATCTGTGCCCGTGTTTACAAATGACTTTTCTTGTCTCATAAATCCTCTTTATGACATACATTTTCCTGCATCCCTCTTTCAGTTGTTTTCAGTTTTTCTTGACATGTGTTTCCTTAGTCTCTCAGCTCTCTTATTGTAAACCTGTTGGTTCTTCCTGTATGTCTCCAGAGTAATCTCTCACCACACCCAGTGCCTCAGAGACCTTGTTCTTGCTTCTCTCCCCACTATAACTCTTTCTTCTCCCAGTCTGTGAAAGAGGAACTCCACCCTCCGAGATTTGCAGTGACTTAGGGAACAGGTTTGGTCTGTGTCGTCCCTTACAAAATCATACAGGCCAGTGAAGATTTGAAATGTTGAGAATTTTAAATCTGGATCTTGCCTTAGATGTTCTGATATGGACTGACATAGAACCAGTTAAAACCGTTTAAAAGGTACATTGCAACACCAGTTAAGTTGATTGTAATGTGTGGAACCTGTTACAAATTAATTATGCACAAGCAGCAGGAGGTAGTTTCCAAATGCTTTCTCACTTCTTTATTTGCTTTCATGCGATTTTGGTTCGTCTGCCCACAACAGTGCTGCATCTATTTGTCAGCCGAATAATACTCTGTTTAACTAGCTTGTCTGGAAACCAGTGAATACAGTGCAGGCTGAGGATAACTTGGCAGAAATAGTTATCACATGAGACAACAACACATCAGTGTTCTGACCACAAGGTCTTTGTGTTTTGTGTTTTCATCAAAAACTCCTTTATTTATTTTTTTCTGTTGGGCATTCCAGAATATTTTATTACATTTCCTATATTTCTGTGGGTGAAAGACGTCCATGCATACCCTTATCATTAAGTGTTAAAAATAGGTATTTGCAATTTGTTTTCAATAAAAACAAACTTGTTTTTAGTGTCCTCTTCACACTCGGTATGAGCAAATTGTTATATCTTAACAAAACTCAAAACTTATACTGAACCCAACTTCAGCCCCTGACCTCATTTTTTAGTGCAAAGGTCAGAAGAAAACTTAGTTGTAGGGCTCACCCTACTGGTAAATGTAATAAACTGCAAGCTACATTTGAAAGTGTAATTTTTTTATTTTTTTTTTATCTAAAACAAATGTATTTAAAAGCATTCATTTTTAGATGTTAAAAATAGTTAGAGCTAGCTATAATAATAATAGAGTTAGCTAGTTTTCAGTTGCATCTTTTAGTCACATTGTTTCAGATGTGTCGAACAGTGTTTATTAAATTTTCTGTCAAAACCTTAAAGGATTTTGCTAAAAATACTTTACTCTAGAAAACTTTTCAAAATTTCAAAAGATCAGAGAAATTTGGACGTTACCTAACTGATTTGGTATTTTTAAACGTTTTCTGATTTTTACACATAGATTTAACATTTAATGATAAACTCATGTTCGACTGATACTCTTTCAATGTTAATCTTGTGAAATATTTAAGCACCTTTTCAATTTAAACTACATTATTGTTCAGCTTTTCATTTTTACATTTAAAATATATACACCAATGTCTGTCTATTTTAACTCAGTCTCTTCAGCGTCTATCAGACTTGCTGTTTTCTGTCAAATTGGTATATTTTAGGTCAAATTCATTTTCCAAGCCTTTATTTAAAGGGTCATTTGCCAGTATAAAACTTTGTACAATCATCATCATCTCTCTTTTGTTTTGCAAGAATCTACAGGAATCTAGAGTAAATGCATAAAATAAATTGTCATGTTTGGCACTCACGGTTCAATAACTTTTTTTTTTTTATACAAAGAAGTTTTTGGTCCACTGGCCGAGACTTATTTATAGTTGTATTAATTTTCTTCTTTAGGTATTGTATTGAAGTGTCATATTCTTTTGGGAATAGTAATTTATTTTAAAAAAACGAAATCCCTGTTTAAAGGAACTTTTTTCTTGCAGATTAATTGAAGGAGCAGTTCGGCAGCAGAGCTCTGCCCCAAAAGGGGGTTGTGGAACAAAAGTCTTCAGAGGGTCAAAGATTTCATGCAGGAATGAAATCAGATCATGGAGACCACAGTGGTGAATCCTAAGGAAATTCACCCTTTATGCTGGAAGAAGACATTTCTTAATTTAGAACGAGAGAAACTAGATTTGCCCCATTGATTCGCCATTAATTGTTCAATCTTTGCTTGTACGCGTTTGTTTTCGGGGGAAGCATGTAAAAATTCTGTTTATATATGGATTGATCTGTATTAAAAAAAATAGTCATGTGCCAAGATTTGTTTGGAAAAAAAAAACATCTTGTAATACCACTTTTGTAGTAATAGAATTTTCATGATCTTATATTCATATTTTTATAATTGCAATAAAGGATGAGTTAATCCCACATTTACAGAAATGTGCAAGCTCTCATTTCTTATCTTTTAAGGAGTCAGACTTTTTTGTAATTTTTTTTGAAGAGGTGATGAACAGTTCTACAGGCTTTCAAAAGTATTTCAAAGTTTTACCTTGGGCATTCATTTTCTGAACAATATCTGGCCTTTTTTTAAAGGAACGTTTTTGTGTATATCAATCTTCACCCTCCTAGCTCTGACGAACAAATTGGGTATTAAAAATTAATTAAACAATATTGCATCAAAGAGACAGACAACTTGGCAACAAACAATTTATAATGGTTCTTTTATTCTCTTTCTGTGTTAAATGTTCCAGACAAAAGATGGTTTGACTTAAAATAGTATTTTAGAACCAACAAGGTGAGGCTCAAAGAGCTAGGAAGTTCAAATGTAGATGATCTCAGATCCTTGCTGGATTTTCTTCCAGATTCTGAAAGACATGACTTTCTGCTGCTGTAAATCTGAAAAAAACTGAGTCTTGAAATCGTTTCAAAAAAATCTTCTTACTGGAAGGAAAATATGAAGAAATCAGAGGTGGTGTAAATTTTCTGCACAGTACGATATGTAAGATCATGTAAAGTTTGTTCCTGCAATCAGAAACATGTTTGTTTCCCCTTTCTTGTACAACCACTGAGCGGATCCACTCCTGCAGAACAATTTGTCACCTGGTTGTTGCACAGCCCCAGATTTGTTAGATTTTAGAATAAAAAAGAAAAAGTGTTTTTCTCTGTGTGGCTCAGTGGTGATATTGAGTCTCTCTCCTCCCCCTCTGTCCGTGGTGTGATTTCAAAGCTCCTCTTGCTGTCAGAGCACCACCTCTGTGCCATGTGTCATGATCAGATCTGTCTTTCTATTGGTGTTTTGGACCTGTCACCTTTCTCCCCAGGCAGGAAGCCACACCCCATTGTAAAGACTGTGTGTGTGTGGGGGGGCGGGAGGCTATCATTGCCTAAACTGTATGGACTCTGGTCTCAGACTGACCATTCAGGCACACATTGAACCATGGACTCAACTTTGGTGAGAATAATTCATTTTAATCCACTTAGATACAGGTTAATATTTCTAAATCCTAATGAATGAATCATGTGGCAAGCTACTAGTTTTATTTTAATTTTTGTTCGCTGTGGTCACATTATATGTAACATATTATCTTGCAGATGATTCCAGTGGTGTTGGCTGTGTCTGCAGTGGTAGTAACGTTGTTGTACTTCCTTCTTGGAGATTCTGCAGGAGGAAAGAGGAAGGGCCCTGTAACCCTCAAGGATCCCACAATCAAATATTCACTACCACTCATTAGCAAACAGGTGGGAAGCACACAAAATCACTTTAAAAGCCTTCCCAACTCACATTGGGATGAAAGAACTAGTTAAACCAACTGAATCAGTGTAACTCAGTTAAATTCACTCCAATACAGTTTAAAAGCAAAAAAACTGTTATTGGCTTATTCAAGTAGGTGGTTAACAAGCTTCTTCCTGTCACATCTCTGTTCCCCTGGGCAAAGCACTCGACGCCAAGTTGCTTGCATGTCTGTGTATAAATGTCTGTGAATGTGAGTATAATGTAAAGCGCTTTGAGTGGTTAGAGTGGAAAAGCGCTTCTCCAGTTCAGTCCATTTACTGTTTGTTTAATAATACATGTGGAATAACATGTCCAACAAAAATAAGTTAAGTAAACTTTAGGGACTTCAGATGCCTTGGTTGGATTAGAGTTAATGTTGAATAAATGTTTTATAGAAAGACTGATATTACTAAGGTACCATATAGAGTTCTTTGGTTTGTTTAAAAATCCTTTGTCCATAGTTTAGTTTGACAATGTTTTCATCAGTCTAAAAAATTACAGATCTAGTTTAACTGCTTGGAAGCCCATAAATGTGTTAACTGAAAGCAAGGAAAGATCCCCAACTTCACTGCAGCACAGGTGCTCTCACAGCAGAAATGTCAAAGATGAGCACAGTCACAAACTGTCTCCAGTCTAGTTAAGGTTGTTTTATTTTGCCTTTCACGCTTTTCTCTGTGTCCTTGTGCAGGAAATCAATCATGACACAAAGAAATTTCGGTTCGGCCTTCCATCTGAATCTCATATCCTTGGACTGCCAGTAGGTAATAAAACATCTTTTATAAAATCTCTCAAAGTATCCTGTTGAGAAGCAAGAATTTAGAAATATCTGAGCCAGTTTGACAGCATTTTCCAAACCACTAATCTTATCAAAAAATTTCCAAATACTTATACATATTAAGAAGCAAACGTCTGATCAAGATCAGATGAGCTGCATGTAGAAAAAGATAACCCCAATTCCCCATTTCTCCTGAATATTTCTCCTCTTTTCTGTCACCTTTACTCATGTGTCCTCTTTTCCAGGTCAGCATGTTTACCTGTCGGCCAAGGTGAATGGCTGTCTGGTGGTCAGACCTTACACTCCAGTTTCCAGCGATGAGGACCAGGGATTTGTTGATCTTGTAGTTAAGGTGGATAACCTTCAACACACAAATTGCTTGGATTATAATATTTCAGAGGCGATAATACTCCAAGTGGTATAGATGTATGCTTTGTACACCCTTATTGTAGTGACTGCAAAAGTATTCACACTCCTTCAGCTTTTTTATTTAAGATTCATTACACCACAACTACACACTTTAATGCATTTTAAATGCATTATTGGGACAACACAAAGTGGAGGGAAAATGATTTCTGAACAAAAATCAGAACAAAATATAGCATTTCTTTTTAGCCCTCTTGAATCAGTACTTCAATTGCAGCTTTAAGCATTTTGGGGGTATGTTTCTACCAGTTATCCCATTTAGTAAACTTTCTGCTCATTCTTCTTTGCAGGAAAGCTCAAGCTCAGTCAGATAGGATGGAAAGCTTCTTTGAATACCAATTTTCAAGACTTGCTGCAGATTCTCAATTACATTTAGGTCTGGACTTAGACTGTCCTATTCTAACATATGAATATACTTTGATCCAAACCATCTATTGTAGTTCTGTGTTCCTTGGTCTTCATGATCCCGTTTGTTCTCTAATGTTCTCTAACAAACCTCTGAGGACTTCAGAGAACAGTTGGATTTATGCTGACAGCATTAAATGCTCAGTTTCTAATGAGGACTCTTATTTACTAATTAGGTTACTTTGGAAGGAAATTGGTTCAAGTTGATTTTACTTAGGTGATTGAGTTTGTAACATGACAAATCTGTAATAAATTGTAGGTGAATGAATACTTAAGTATATGTGAGAACTGTGTTGGATCATGTCACTGTTCTTGATGTCCACCACTGATTTAGATGTTAAAACTCTCATAACATGTTGGGAACATCTTTAACACAGAAAATAAAGAAAAAAAGATTTTTTTGAAAAATTTTAGTTAACTGGAAGTGATACTGACTTCACAGTATTCAACAATGAATGGAATCAAATGTCTTTTTTTTACATAATGCCATCTTACACACCAGTATGTCTAAAGCTGACTTCCATGTAAAAAAAGAAATTTGGTGCTTCTTACCCAGTGTTTTATAAAGTATTTGGGAATAGTCTTGCAAATAAAAAATGTTACTTTTTGCCAACAAATTGTTTTCTAAAGGTTAATAAATCACAAAATTCCTTAAATATTAATTTAATGTATGCATGATTGTTGTAAAGTCCCATCTCCAGTGCTCCAGAGCAACAGGTTCTGCTTAACCAGAGTTCTTAACACTTCCTGATAATCAGTATGTCAAGTACATTTGATAAGCAGTACCTGGATGGTACTTGGCTTTTTTATTCCTGTTTTGAGACTTGGTTTTTGACTTTTTCTTAATTTTCTTGGAGTTTTTGTAACATATTACAAGGGGTTAAGACAATGGAACTAAAACTGTTTATATTTGTCTTTAGTAATGATAGTTTAAAAAGACCACATGGTAAAAGCTAAACTTTGCTTCAGATATACTACAAAGGCACCCACCCAAACTACCCAGATGGGGGGCAGATGTCTCAGTACCTGGACAACATGGCCATCGGAGACTCCATTGACTTCAGAGGACCAAATGGACTTCTCATCTACAAGGGCAAAGGTATAGAGTTTAAATCTCAATGTAGAGGTAAAAAACACCTCTGCATATTGACAGTTTTTAAGAGCAGATGGCAAAGTGTTACAATATCAGAATGAAATGCTTCGATTTCCACTTTACAAACTTGCTTTCTGTCTGTTCTTATTAGGTGTGTTTTCTCTCCGAGCCAACAAGAAGACGGAGCCAAATGTTCAGAAGTTTAAACATGTTGGAATGATTGCTGGTGGAACAGGTATATTCGTATAAATTATTAGAGTTGTGTTCTATGCAATTGGTTGTTTAATTCAAGTGAGACATAATAGGGGCTAAAACTTTTATAAAACATTTAACTTTCGCACCTAAACGACAAACTCTATGGTAGGTAAAATCCTTTAGTTGCTTGCTAGCTGATATTTTTTTTACCAAATTGAAAAATAAGAGATTTTACTTTTGCATTCCTTTAGTTGGAGATCTGAAACTAAGTTTGTGTCCTTGATTGCCCCCAGGTATAACCCCAATGCTGCAGTTAATCCGAAGGATCACATCAGATCCTGCGGACAACACCAAGTGCTCTCTCATATTTGCCAACCAGGTCAGTTGTTTTGGCTTTTTATTGTTTTGGCAAAAAGTGTAACTGGATGCAAATAGAACACCCCTGTTTTTATTTTGTTCATCTCAGACTGAGAAAGATATTTTACTGTGGAATGAGCTGAAGGATGTGCAGAAGAATTATCCTGAGAAGGTTAACATCTGGTACACTTTGGACAACCCTCCAAAAGGTGAGAATGCATAAAATAAAATGTTGGGTTAAATTTTTGCAGCTAAATATTTTTTCCATCTTCAACAGAACCAAGAACCCACTAAAACTCCTCTCTGCAAAGCACTTAAAGGGGACATATTATGCTCATTTCTGCATGTTGACATTGTTTTAGGATGCCTAAATGTAAGGTTGATAACCAGCTTTGCTCGAAAAAGCTGAAGAATGGAGCAGGGGCGAGTTCTACACACTTTTAAAGCCCTGCTCAGAACAGCTGGTTTTGAGTCTATGTTTATGAGCTACAGCATTCTAAATCATTGTGCTTACAAACACATGGACTACTGGAAACGGTGCAGAACTTTTAATGTTCCCACAGACTCTTATAATTTGCAAAGGATAGCAACAACTTCAAACATGCTCTTTTACATAAAATGTAAGTCAAACTTAGAAATGTTGTTCTTTGCTGAAATCTATGGCAAGTTTTAATCTTATTTTTACACGTTTAATTCCTTTCCAGAAGAAACCTATTGGTCAAGTTAAAAGAACACTTGTAACCTAAATTTGCCAGGGGTATGAATAATTGTGGGCTTTTTGAAAATGATAAGCCTTTAATTATGAAGCACATCAATTATTCATCAACTGTTTACAGAACAGTATTTAGCTTCAGTTTTGTCTTCAGAGTTGAAACTGCCACAAACTTCACTTCAAACCATTTGACATCCAGTGGCAGTAACATCTTAAAAATGTGGAACTTCCTGGAAAAGTTTTTAGATTAAATATGTTCCCACGCAGACAGCACACATTATGGAAATAGGAGGGTAAAAGAAAGTGAATAAATCTTCAAACTCTGCTGCACATTCAGAGACTGAAATCATACAAAGACCTCTCAGTTAAAGGAAAAATGCATGCAGTGTGGAGAAAGTCCCAATAAGGTGTTAACGTAGCTAAACGCTCATGTCTTCTTCTGAATAATCTCTAAAGTGATGGAAAGTTAGTATTATATTGTTGCATAATGTGTTCTGAATCCTTTTGATGACTGCTTTTGTCTTGTCTTTATTAGTTCCTTGCATAAAAGGAACATCATCAGCCTCTGAGTTATGGTCCTTTACAGACGTTCACTTGGTCTTTAGTGGGGTTGTTGTTTAGATGTCTCAGAAGAGATCTGTGGTTGAAAGGATAAAAAAAAAAGAAAAAGAAAAACGTCATGTTTCCTGTTACAAATGGACCCTCTCTCGCTGCCAAAAATAACCTTGGTTTAATCTTGAATATTAAAAGAGAAGTAGCAAGAGGAAACCAGCATGATCTTCGCTGCTGTTAAATTCCATAGTTTATATTTGCATTTGTTTAAACATGATTTTATGCTCAATCTAAATAAAAAGCAAATTTCTTGTTTAAAACTGATAAAACAATTTTCTCTAATTCAGTTTTTTTTTTGTCTGTTTGCAGACTGGCACTACAGTTCAGGGTATGTGACCCTCGACATGATCAAGGACCACATTCCTGCTGCGTCCAGAGATGTCCTCATCGTCCTCTGTGGACCTGCCCCTATGATCCGCAATGCTTGTCTGCCAAATCTGGAGAAACTGGGACACAAAAAAGAAAATATCTTTGCATACTAATCATGTTCAACAAATCTCTTATTGTTAACCCTCCACAGCATACATTTTTATTACGTTCCTAATACCCAATTTATCCTAGAGAGATTAAAAATGTTGCTTGATTGTGCGTTTTGTGTA
The DNA here is from genome assembly GCA_963556495.2 of Valencia hispanica. Classification (NCBI taxonomy): domain Eukaryota; kingdom Metazoa; phylum Chordata; class Actinopteri; order Cyprinodontiformes; family Valenciidae; genus Valencia; species Valencia hispanica. The sequence goes on from OY747706.1 coordinate 33,035,400, forward strand.
GCTGGTTTGTGCAACTGCTGTTTTGCAGCTTCCTTCTACAATGACTCCGTCTTCTCTATAAAGCTCACTCAGATCGAGAAACTAGGCTTTAAATAAACATCACTGATGTTAATGGGAATTTTTTTTCTTTTGTTTGTTCATGTTTAATTCTAAATAACAATACAAATTTGCATAAACCCCAATAAAATAAACCTGAAATATCTGGTTTTTAATGTAGTTCACTGTAGATAGGGAAAAAGTACTTCTACACACATACATTTTACACAATAGGCACAAACTGCTTTTAATACATATTTGTACTTTTGATATTTAACTTTTTTTATTATAAGCAGAAATGTTTGTGTTGACTTTGTTACAAAAAAGAGGCAAAAGATGGGTTAACAGATTAATTAATCAAAAACAGGACAATATTGAATAATTGGAAGCTCAAAAACAACCCATTTTAATATGGGACAGGAGTCTTGTTTCTCTTTTAGTTGTACTGACGGATTTGTCATAGTTGTTTGACAGAAACAAGTAAAATTTTAACTTAGTAAAAAAAAAAAAGTAAAATATGACGTAATGATTGTAATTTATTTTACTCCCTACATAGTGCAAATTTGTCATTTTATTTCAGGTTCTTTAGACGCGTCCTCATGAATGGATAAATGGGTAACTTATTACTTTTTTTAAAGGACATCCGTTTTTTCATTCCTACAGATAAAAAAAACACGTTTTTATGTTACAGTTGATGAATGAAAGGGTTAATGTCTGAATCCTATATATCCGACAACCCTAAACGCATCAGCAAAAGTAATGCTTGTGTTTCTCCACTAACATGTCGCCGTAGGACTTTCTAGCCAAACTTTAGCGTTAATTTTGCAACGTTGCTTATGGCCTTTGGAGAAATATGTCGTACACGCGAAGCGGAGACTTAGTCGGAGCTATGCAGATGATTTTAATCAGCAAGTGTGTAATCTTAGTGGTGTTATTTGGGCCGAACTTGCCGGTTTCTGAGTGTGAAGGAATCAGTCCGGAGAGGTGTCTCGTTTGGGGTCCAGGGCTGGATCCCGACGCAGTTTTACCAGTCCGTTACTTCTTCATTCAGGCGGTCAGCTCGGAAGGAAGAAACCTGACTTTGTCGCCAGGTAAAACCTCCCGAACACGCTTCACTTTGCTTCCTGTGTTTGTGTTAAACTATGCTAGCCCACCGAAGCGAAACATTTTTGGGTGACTGACGCTGAAGTTCGCATCTGACTCGCAGTCAGTTCAGTGCGAGGGAGTATTTCACGAAACCTGGACTCTTAAGAGAAATGATTAATTTAATATTACTTCTTTAGTTAAAGTCTCTTAAAAGGTTTTGGTGAGAAGCGTGACCGTCCCTTCTCCCTCTGTTCACTGTAAGCTCTTATTTCAGCGGTGCTCAAGTCCAGTCCCCGAGAACTACCATCCTGCAACTTCTAGATGCATCCCCGCTCCAACACACCTGAATCAAATGGCTCAATCCCCTCATCAGCAGTCGGGTCTGCAAAGCCCTCGTAACGAGGCATTTATTTGATTCAGCTGTCCTGGGCACTTCTGGTGTATTTGAAAGCACACTCTGTAGTCCGAAGTCGGACACCATGTTGATGCATGGAGTTAATGCAATCATTTGAATCCGTTGTGCTGGAGCGGGTACACATCTAAAACATGCAGGACTGTGAGCCCTGGGGACCAAGATCGGAGCCACTAATGTAGGGGACAGCAAACATTTGGAAGAATTTGAGACCAAAGATGTTATGTTATGTTCTGAAGTTAAGTTTCAAGTTTATTATTAAACCTATGGTGGCTATGGAGAAACAATGTATGAACCAAAAGCTTGTCTGCATTTTGTATGTCAGCACCACTGGTTGCTGGAAAAAAAAAAAGCTAAATAGTCAAAATCCTGCTGCCTGTATTCAACCAGCCTAAAATGCTGCATAGCAGCAAACATGTTGGCATGATTCTCACTGAGGTAAGGAGATATCCTGATTGCTGAACTTTTATGCTGTGCTTGGGGACAAGACGTACACTGGACTGTATATAAAAGAACAACTCCAAAGTGATTTAAACAACTTTTTAATTTCAAATATCAGTGCCGTTTTACTCTTTAATGGCAACCTTGGTTTTGTTATTGTATAACCGGGTATTGGCTTTATCCATAATATATTTTATTTCAAATCTCCATTCCGTTCTTTACTAGCCACACTACAAAGTTCTAAGACATAATTAAAACAAACTATTTTCATAAATTGGAAAATAATTTTGACTTGGTGCTGAATAAAATAATAATAAAAAAATATATCTTGGTCAAAGCATACCAATGATGTACTGAACTGTGATTCTAGGCTGAAGAACCTGGGATTATAGTTGACCTTTACACACCTGATTGCTACTATACATACATTACATAAGGCCCAGTCTTACTCTTGGCATTTTTAGATGGACTTAATGACCTAAAGGCCAAAAGAAAAACATAAATTTAGGCTGTCAGAGATCACAAACAGTGAGAGAGAATCTTTCCATTGTTTAGAATAATTAAGACCCGGTTTGAGATGTCTAACTAGAATTTCCCCGTTAAGGGAAATTAACGGATATTTCTTTCCTGGAGGACAGTTTTACAGAAAGTTAAAATGACATAAAATCTGTTTGCCTTCTTTAGGTAAAGGAACATTTGAAGTGAAGATAAGTCCTCTCAACAAAGAGGAGTACATCCGCATCCACGTTCCTCCACCTCTGGACAGAGGAGACGGGTCCTTTCTGATGAGGTACCGCCTTTATGGATCTGCGGTCAAAGGCCTGAAGGTGGAGATCCTCCATCAAGGTGTTGTTGTGGCCAAGTCGCCATACATCATCAAGGGTGTGTCTTAGAAGTTTTTAATTTTTGTGACATAATTTTAGTCCTAAATCATCAGTCAGGTCTTATTTTGTTACAGAGAGGACAAAGGTTGTTGTTATAATTTAAAGTGTTCTGGATATATAATTCTCTAGGCTCAGTGAAGATACATTTTGCTTTGGTTTACTTCACATTTGGCCTGTGTTTTGCATTAATTTGAATATAAGCATACTAATCCCATTTCCAGCAGCTGAAATCTTTTCAGAATGTGACAAAGTTTCAGTTTAATTAAATTTTCAATCTTGCTTCTTTTTTTTTCTTTTCTTTTTTTACATAATCTGACTATTTTCTTTGAGCAATTTTTAAACATCAACACATACAAAGACTTAGCAGAGATGTGAGGTAATCATTTAGTTGCAAATGTTAATTCACTGGGAACCTAAAGATAACTCTGGTAATTGTTGCAGTTTTGAAAGAATATGATTTCCTTAAACTCTTCATCTTTACAGAATTGTCTTAATTCAGTCACATAGTGTATGATTATATTGAAAAAACTTTTCTTGTAAAGTGCTTTGAGATTACATCTGTTGAGTTGGCGCTGTATAAATAAACTGAATTGAATTAAAATTGAATAGTAGGGTTTTTGAACATGAATGGCATGTTTAAGGTCATGCTACACCATTTTAATCAATATGCAGAACTGTGCAAAAGTTTTAGCCTGGTGTGAAAAAATGCTGTAAAGAAATTATGCTTTCAGAAATATAAAAGGTTGTTTATCAATTTACCAAATGCAAAGCGAGTAAACAAAAGAAAAATCTAAATTAAATCAATATTTGGTGTTACTACCTTTTGCCTTCAAACTAGTATCCATTTCTATAGTTACACTTGCACATAGTCGAATATTTTGTAGGATTATAGTTAGGTGTATGATCAATTAATTATACCAAACGGGTGCTAATGATCATCAATGTCATACGTGGGTTGAAACACAGTAATTAACTGAAACAGAAACAGTCCTGGAAGTGATGGTATGGCCCCCACAGAGCCCTAAAGTCAACATCATAGAGGGTGTCTGGGATTACATGAAGAGAGATGTAAAAGTCCCGCTCATGCATGTGTTAAAAACAGTTCACATGATGTTGATTGAATTTTCAGTCCATATTTGGTTGATGTTGAATTTTTTATTTAAATGTAACCTTTTGTCTTATGTCTTTTGATCCCCAGGCTCAGTCTATCATGAATACTGTGACTGTCCCGAATCTGACGCTTCTGTCTGGCAGAGTGTCCTGCAGTGTCCTGCGAATGAACCTCAGATTCTGGATGACTTAAAATCTTTTCCCACCATCGATCTGCAGCATCTTAGACAGGAAGTGCCTCTCAGATTTTCCAACAGAGGAGGCCTTGTTCATTACGCCATTATAGACAACAAGGTGTACCGGCGCACACTGGGAAAATACACAGACTTCAAGATGTTCTCTGATGAAATGCTGCTGTCGCTAACAAGAAAGGTGTGATTGTATGTGGATTGATTTACTTTTGAGTCTTCGCTCTCAGAATATTCAAGATTCATCTGCTTTGTTTTGTGATTAAGGTGAGAGTGCCTGATGTGGAGTTTTTCATCAATGTGGGCGACTGGCCTTTGGAGACGAGGACAGAGGGAGCTCTTCCGATACTCTCCTGGTGTGGCTCTGCAGATACACGGGACATCGTCCTTCCCACGTACGAGGTGACACACTCCACCCTGGAGACCATGAGAGGTGTCACAAATGACCTTCTGTCAGTCCAAGGCAACACAGGTAGCTGGACCACCATATGGGAACACAGTTGATGGCTTGAATCTGTGATGACATGTTTTGAGAAAGCATTCATGTCATTTTGTGGTAACTTTCGAGGAGCTAGGGGAGTTACAGCTCAGGTAAACTTTGTCAGCAGGACAGCAATTAGTTATGCACTCCACAGATCTGGTCTTTTATGAAAGCGTGGCAAGAAGAAAGCCATTGTTGAACTTAATAGGCTTTTTCACAAAAATGTTTTGGTCGATGTGTGGCTGAAAACTACTATCAACTATCAACCTGAACACGCCATCCCTATGGTGGAAGTATCATGCTACAGGTGCTTTTCTTCAGCAAAGAGGGAAGCTTATGAGTGTTAATGGGGAGATGGATGAAACGAAGTCTATTGGAGTTTGTGATTGGATAAAATGTTGAAAAGTTTAAAAGAATCAAAACTTTTCGATGCACTTTGGTATAGAGTGTATGTTAATTTCATTCCTACACATTGTGCCTCAACAGATCTGAAGCATGTAATTTAAATAGTAGAAGTCCAAACTGAATTCTGCTTTATAGATTTAAATCAAGAAATTTTTTTGTAGTCTGAAGTTGTCACATAATGTTACTAAATCATTTTGCCCAAAACATGAGTGGAATATGAAACGTAGTTCTGCTGTTGTTGATGACCAGCAGGGGGCATCAGCATGCAAGCTTTGCTACAATGTTTCCTTCAACACCTAATAAATTGCCATTACCTAAAGTTTGAGCTTAAAGTTTAGTAAAAATATTTTCTTGGTGACTCGATGAAGGAAGAGCTTGTCAAACAGACAGAAAACGTAGTGCTTCGTTTGGTATAAGATGAACACCGGATCTTTTTCTAAGTAAATATTGGGGCTTTGAGCAGCAGAAATTCACAACCTCTGAGAAGATGTTTCACTTTGTACCATTTCTTTTCTTTTTTATGATCCATTCAATAAATGTTTCTTCTTTTACAAATGATTTACTTAAGAAAGGCAGCTGTCGTTCAGAGTTTATTTAAATTGATGCAGACCCAAATCCCTGTTAAGAATTTTTCTTTCCATTTTGCTTTACAAGGTTAGGAACGCGTGGTTAAAAAAAAGGATGGGAGTTTTTTCTAATTAAACAAATGCAAAAATGTGTTTCTTTGTAGTTTATACAAAAATAATAATGAGAAAGTTAACAAATTAACCAGCAGAAGAACATTAGAAATAACCTGTAATTCAGCTTCATAATTTCTTTTAAACAATCCTTCAGATGTTTTTTCTGTTACTTTTGTAATGCTCTGTTTTTGTTCCTCTACCAGGTCCGCCGTGGGCTAATAAAACTGCGCGGGCATTTTTCCGTGGTCGGGACAGTCGGGAAGAGCGTCTCCAGCTTGTCTCTCTGTCCAAAAAATCCCCGGAGCTGCTGGATGCCGGCATCACAGGGTGGTTCTTCTTTAGAGACAGGGAGAAACAAGTGGGCAAAGCACCACTTGTGGGATTCTTTGACTTCTTCAAGGTGAGAAAATGTATAAATACAAATGTTATTTCTCATGTATGCTACTTTTGCTTAATGGATAAAAATTTGAGCTAGTTTTCCTTCTTTAAAGTTAATATTGAATCAGATGGAAAGTAGATTTGGGACTATTTTGCATATAGTAAAACTTTGTGCCTCCTCTTTCAGTACAAATACCAGGTGAATGTGGATGGAACAGTTGCAGCGTATCGGTTTCCTTACCTGATGCTGGGGAACAGTCTTGTTCTGAAACAGGAGTCACAGTACTATGAACACTTCTACAGACATCTAAAGGCAGGTACTCACTACGTTTCTGTGCGGAGAAACCTGTCAGACATTTTAGAGAAAATCAAATGGGCCATAGAGAACGATGCTGAAGCAGCAGAGATCGCCCGAACGGGACAGACAACAGCCAGAGATCTGCTGCAGCCCAGCCGACTGTACTGTTACTACTACAGAGTGCTGCTAATGTACTCTGAGCGCCAGACAGGGCGGCCGACGCAACAAGCCGACATGGAGCTGGTGCCTCAGCCAGACGATCACACGGCTGCATGCATGTGTAGGCGGGAAAATAATATAAAAGGATCCAGTAAGAATGATGAATTATGACTGCTCAATGGTAGTTTACTATAACTACTTTATACTTTCTACTTGTGGTTTTTGGTGAGGAAAAAAACCATTCCTGACACAAAGAGAGAAGCTGATGAATGTTACTGATGTTTATAGGAAACTTTAACTTTATTTTTCATACTTTTAAAGTCATTTTTTATGTTGGCAACTACAGAAAGTTGTACATGTAAAAAAATAAAGTAACTTTTCTAAGTGTGCCTTTTAAGATATTGTCATTTTTAGGTTTAATTGAAATACAGCTAAGTTCAAAATAATTTATAACTATGGCAGATTTACATTTAAAGTAATGTTTTTATTTTACCAACATAATATTTCTGACTGAAAGAAGTAATCACTTTTCTGTGTGGCCCAACCAGTCATGACTAGAATCTGTGGAGGGAGCCAAAGATTAGGGTAATAGAAAGCTCTTCCACCTTCAAAGGTAGTAGAGATATGCATATAAAATGAGTTAAAACATGAAAGGAGATGCTTAAAAAATATAGGAAGGTTTTGATTACTGTAATGCCAACAAAGAATTTTCCAATGATTATTGAGAAGGGTATAAATTGTTGCCAATGACATTTCTTTTTATATAAATTTTCTTTTGGTTTTTTTTTTTTTTTTTTTTTTTTTGGTAAGGGGGGGTTCCCCCTAGATTGGTACTCTTCATCTTTTAACAAATACTTGTCTCCATTCCTGTCCGAAACGAGCTTTGTGGTTGAAGGAAAATGATTGTAATTCTAATCATGTAATTTTGGGTTTAACCATAAAATGTGGTAGTCAATAAAATACAATTACTGTAAATAAAAGTTGCTTAAATTAGTTCAAAATGGTAAACCTACACAGAGCCTAAACACTAAGTCCGAATTAATGTTTAACATCAGATAAATCTACACCATAGCCTCCTAGCTGATGGACTTCCATACAGGATCTGGTGCTTTTGGAAACATTCGTGAAAAAAAAAAAAAAACCTTAAGTAATGAGCTGCTAAATTTAAAAAATGTACATTTCAGATCTACATAAGCAGACCCCATTCTACTAGTTAAAACTATTGATGTTAGATGGCAACTGTCTCACGAAATAACATAAATATTAATGAATTATCATCAATGGTTTCTGTGCAGTGGGCTCAGTTACTACATGGGATTTGAACATAAACTGGATAGCCCAAATTTAAAGTAAGTCCCAAACCATCACTAAAGTAAAATGGATACAGTTTTAAGTAGATCTTTTTTTAACTTAGACCCCCTCAGTTTATTAATAGTTCTTATTCGGACCAATATTACTGTAAAGCTTACGCCAGTTTATTTTAAAGTTCCCAAGATATGAAAAAAAAAAGTTCCCAAGATTAATTTTATTGACTTTAGATTGATGATCTTTTTTTAAACTGATATACTAATTTTAATCTTTACGCTATGCATTTGAAAAACAAAAATAAACATTGCATTGTGAACAATGTGTTTCAGAATAATGATTTTTACTGTGTATTGCCAAATTAAAGGGTTGTTTGTGCACGTTTTGTGCATCATTTCTTCCTAAGATCTTTGATCTACAGCATCAAATTCGCTTTACGTTCCCACATACTACTAGTGCAGTACTCATCGGGATCTGTTGCAGTTTCTGACAAAAAAAAACTATTTAAAAAATGAGAACCTCTTAGTATTAGAATTAATATTTGCCTTGGCACTTGTGCATACAAAAGCAGTCAGGGCAAACTAATTTGGCCCGAGCTGCAGCGTTATGCATTGGTGAAATTATTCACATTTCCTGGACAAGAAGTGCAGCTGTCTTGATATGTATTCCACCATAGATGTACAAATCCTCTTATAGCCTTTGGTGCTTTGATATTAATGTTCAGAGAATGTTGAGCTCTCACATTGTTTAGTATAAAAATGTGGATCTATGGCTTTTTAAGGAGAGTTGTATGGCTATGCCCAGCTGCCAAAACCCATTAATATTTTGATGCTGCACTCTAGTATTTCTCAGTGTTCCAACAATCTCTCTCATTAAAGCAATATGCAATAAGCTTCAGGGTCGCATTTCAACGTTGTTTTTTTTCTGTGAAAAGGTAAAGAATCTGGTCTGAAATGGAAGTCCTAAAATATTACATGTAAACTGCTAACATAATGCTGTTGGTCTCACATTATCACTTGATAAACAACGGAGACAAGAGCAAATACATTTTGTGTGGCACCAGAAGCTTCAGTCCGCAAAACGACTATCCCAGGTTCAATTCCCAGCCCTCGATCGTTTAATGCATGTCCGCTCTTTTCTCTCTGCCCTTTTTCCTGTTGAGCCACTAATGAATAAAGGCCACATATGCCACAAAAATCTTTAAATAAAATAAAAAGGAATTGTGACCAATTCATTAGTAAAAAAAATATTTATTGCAAAGCTGAAGACTATTTTTAACTTGACGTGCATTTGTTTTTTTATCTACTTTAAAAAAACACCCTGTGAGATTCAGACTGTAATTGTATCTGCAGCTGGTAAAACATAAACCAACAAAGCCACTTCCTCCCTGTAACCTGTCTTTCCATGCTGCAGTAGGATGTTTTTGGTTAAATTATCGGTCTCAATTTTGATAAGAATTTCATTGACTTGTTTTTTGTTTGCTTTTGGGGTCTCCGATATAAAAGAAAAATATTTGTTTTCTTAGCTTATGAATCTGGCTTTGTGAAACAGACCAACAACAGAAACATGTTTGAAAACTGTTGTAATGCTTTTATTAGATCAAGTTGGGGGAAAAATGCAAGAAATACCCGACGTGAAACCTTCATAGTCAAAATAAAACCAAAGTGCACCCCTTCTTTAAACTCTAGAATTTTCAGTGTTTTCTACATAATTAGTTTTTGGGGTACATTAAATTCACAACTTTTTTTAAAAAGTTTTTTTTAAATTTTTTTTTTTTGGGGGGGGGGACCCTTAATTTTCGGACCAGGGAAAGACTAAATTGCTGAAAAGTCACAACCCCAGAACTGATGGTTTGCTTTCTTTTTTCCCCGAGTCTACATACATTTTTACCATGATTATTTACCAGTTTGTTCTCTAGCATAAGAAGAAGAAATACAAGCCAACCAACCAACAAAATAAACCAACAAAATAATCATTAAAACAATTAAGAACGGGCTAAGAGTGGATTATTGATTTAAAGCAAGTTTGAACAGGTGAGTATTAAGATTGAAAAATAATAAAATAATTATAAATGCTACAGCAATTACCTTTGTTTAAAGCTGTTCATTTTGGTATCATTCACAATCTAGGAGTTACAAGTCCACAGTGGTAACTTTGAGTTCACAGCTCGATTCTGAAGTCAACAGCGATTTTGGCGTTTTGTTTTCAAACTAAGTTATAAAAGAGTAGACTAGTTTGCTGAACAGTATACATACTCCAATCCGTCGCATTTTGGCAATCATAAATGCTTAATTTAACCTGCTTTCTTACCATTTACTGCGTTCTAAACTGCTTTATATGCTAAATGTTAGTAAACCATTGAAATTTTTACTGAATTAACTGAGAATTAGTGTTCCATTTGCCCTATGGCCCATTTGAGTGAGGTTTTATTTCATATGAGATTCAGCAGAGTCAGTTTGGTTTTATTTAGCGCTAAATTACAACAAATGTCATCTCAAGAAACTTTACAAGAGAAGCAGGACAGTTTATGTACAGTTCTGTAGGTTCAAATGCAGTATGCAACCATCTGATGTATTCATGTACAATACAGTCATAGTCCCATTCAGATTCAACTATAGACAAATATAGGTCAAATATGACCTAAAACATAAAAAGTAGTAACAGAAGTAAAAAAAACAACAAACCATAATTACTGTAGCCATTATATTTTTATGTTGAAGCAAAATCTGATGTCATGGTTCCGGAGGACCCATAATATTTTCAATTTGGAAATTTGATGTTGGGCATCGCTCTAGCCTGTTTTTCTGACTTTGAAACTGTTTTGGGGATTAATGCAATGCACCATAGTGTGTAGTTCCAAACTGATTCCTGCAGGAAAACTAACTTGCAGTGTCTTCTTCCTGGACTAAGTCAGCTGTTATTAGCAAAGGAGCTGGTAAAAGTCTATTTAATTTAAATGTATGCATTTAACTAGCTCAATGACATGCTCTGTTCTTACAGATGGCATTATAATGTCTCTCTGACTGAAGTAGGACCCGGACAGTTTACTATGGAAACACTGTTCATGGGTGGGAAAGCCATGGTAGATTTTACGAATTAATAGACTTCCAAGTCTAAATTTTGATTTTGAGCTGTTTTTGACTTGTTTTCCAGTCTGTAATGAAGAAAATTGAACCTTTGTATTCCAATAGAACACATTCCATGTGTGTGCTTTACATTGTAGCCACAGGTGTTGCCTCCTATCCAGTTTGATGTGTTTGCTGCCACAACTAAGAATGAATGTGAATGCAGTGTTAGACTTACTATCCCAGAACCTTAATGAGTTCATCACAAATGATCTATTATTAGCTCCGCCAAGGAGGTTATAATTTTGCCAGGGTTTGTTTGTCTTTTAGCAGCATAACTCAAAGTTGTAGGTGGACTTTGATAAAATTTTCAGGAAATGTTTGCAATGGGACCAGGAATATGTGATTAGAATTTGGGGGTGATTGGAAAACCGCCATTAGTGCTTTTTGTGAAATAACTACTGAACTAATTACTGAGCTGTCTTGGCAGTGGTCTGCGCTCTTGGAGTGCTTTTCTAGTTTTATATTTATATTTTATATCATAAACCTTTTCAGCTAAATTTATTGAGGGAAGAGTGGCCACCTATTTTATTGGACAATAATGTCCTACAGCAGTCCTAAGAGTATCTGTTAGGACATTTTTAAATCTTCAGCTGAATTTAATCATTAGAGTGAGCGCTTCATTTGTTTTCTTTGTGAAAATGGCCTGCATCATTCCTAAGGGTGTATGGAAATACCTTGACCCTTTAAAGAAGTTCTCGATTAGAGCTCTGTCTATTTTGTTACACTTTCCAACAGCTGCCTCAAAGTTGTTGCTCAAGACACCATAGATGTTTTCCTTATCATCCCTTTTTCCAAAGAACAAAAATAGGGCATAGCAGTCCTTGCCGATGGAAGTGCAGAAGTTCACCATGCGCTCATATATGTTCTTGTTCCTGGACTCTATCCGGGCCATCTGGATGGTCTCGCTGATGGGTTTTCCGATGGTTGCCATTTCTTCAGCTTTCTCCCTTTCAGGCATATGAAGAACCTGCACTGCAATCTGTATTTTAGGGTTCTTGGTGGGTTTCTCCAGGATGGCCCAAACCCAGTCAGCTCCCAAAAGTATGCGCTGCTCTGGCGTCATGGCTGTGCAGTTAAAGGTGTCGGTCAAGTCGAGGTTAACGCTTTGAGTGATGTAAGTCATCAGGAAAACCTGTTGGAGAAAGGCAAGTTCAATTACTACATGTAACAAAAGTCGATTTCCTTGGATGTTGACAAAGTGTCTCAGAGATCTGTGCAGCTACCTGAGTTAATGCCAGGGGACTCGGCTGAAACTTGCCCTCTGGATCTTTGAAGACAAGGTACTCCTGGGTTCTGGTTGATGCAAAAGAGATGGAGTCACTAATAAGACGTGTGAAATCATTGGACTTGTTTGAAGATGGTGTCAGCTTGGCAAAGATGCCTGTACTTGGCAATGTGCTCTTTTCCGAGGAGGGTTTTTGGGGTGTGAAGCGTTTTAAAAAGGAGAAGAAACTCTGATTCTGCTTATTTTTAGAAGTTGTGCTGCTAATCTTCTGACCCATGTTCGAAGGTCAGAGGCTGGTCTCTCTGATGCACTGAAAGAAGGAATTAGTTTAAAATGCAAGTTACAAAGTACAAGTGGTTACAAGATAAGTAATGTTTCTTATGCACAAGTAGAAGAAAGAGAAACAAGAAGTTTGGCATTACTAAATTCTGTTTGTTTCTTTGCAATCTTATTCTAAGCATCAAATATCTGTTATAATTTGGTCTGGCAGTGCAATATCTTTACTCACCAGGATGGGTCTTGAATTTCTTCCCGATTTGAGTCCTGTATCTGTTTTTGGCTCCTGACCCCTGCCCTGCTGGGATACACAATGTCTGTATGTGTGTCTGGCTGTGCGTTGTTTAGTGTAAAGCTCAGAGATGACCATAGGTGCTCAACTTTTAGACGAATGAAGATGATTCATGGGAGGAAGAGTTAAAGCTGTCTGACAGCTTGGGTGTGGTGTTTGCACCTTGCAGATCCCAAAGTCAAACAAAAGATTCTTGTTACGAGTTAACTGCCATCGGCATTAGATTTTGTTCAGCAAACAAAACGCTTAGCTGTCTCATTTAAAGAGGAACACCACTCAAGACATGTAGGTCGGGACACCAACTTCCTCCTGAAGTCTTGACACAAGTTGTTTTCCTGGAAAGAAAATGTAAACAGGGGTACTAAAAAGAGTAATGGATGATCTTATCTCAGATTATGCTTCTAATTTATGAATTACAATAGATATTTTTACTGATTGGTGCTGGAGTTCAGAGGTGCATTGATAAAAACAAATTCCGAGCTCTTATCCTAAGGATTTTTTCCTTAGGATAAGAGTTTCCTTGAATACATTTTCTACAGCTTAATAACAAACCCAACAGTCTTACCAAACTGTTTGGTGCAGCTGGAATATTGCTTGTTTATACAAATAGCCAATCAGCCAAGGACATGGCAGCAAGTCGGTGCATTTAAGCAAATAGATGTGGTAAAGAAGATTTGCTGATGTTCAAAGTGAGCAACAGAATGGGGAAGAAAGGGGACTTTAAGTGACTTTGAACGTGGCGTGGTTGTTGGTGCCAGACCAGATGGTCTTAATGTTTAACAAACTACTGATCTACTGGAATTTTCACACATTTTACAGAGCATGTTCAGAAAAAAAGAAAATTTCCAGTAAGATGAAAGTGCCTTGATGTCAGAGTAGAACAGGCAGACTGGTTTGAGATGATGGACACCTAAATAACTACTCATTCCAACCAAGGTATGCAGAGTGTTAGTTTAAACTCAAAACATATTGACTGATGCAGCAGATGGCCTACTGCATCAAGAGACAGCACCGAGGTATCATTCCTGTCGGCTAAGAATAGGGTTCAGTTTGCACAGGCCCACAAATACTAGACAACAGATTGCTAAAATGTCGCCTGGTTTCGATGAGTCTCATTTTAGCCGCAACCTTTAAGTCCAAATTAGGAGTAAACGACTAGAAGGCAAGTGTCCATCCTGTTTTGCATCAATGGGTCAGACTGATAGTGGTGCAATGATGTGGGAGACAATTTCTTTGCACACTTTAGGAGCCTTTGCACCAATTAAGCATTGTTTAAACACCATAGTCTACCAGAGTATTGTCCCTAAACAGGTTCTTCCATTTGTGATACCAGTATAACTGTCAGGAAACCTCAAAGCAGTTTCTTTAACATGACCATGAGTCCACTGTATTGCAGTCACCTCCAAGTTGCCAGATTTACCCCATAGAGCACCTTTGGGATGTGGTTAATTAAAGCAGTTTTGAAGGGTGTTCAACCCTGTACTAGCAAGTTGCACCTAGCAGTGACCAATAAATACAGATTTAAAAAAGCACCTCGGCAGTAAGTGGTCCTAAAATGCTCAGAGCAGTAGTGTGGTTATTAAAAAAAGCAAAGGAAATAGTCAGATTTTAACAAATATTTCTGTTTATTTTGGGTCTTTGAGTCTTTGTTTTAACTGAAATCAGCTTCTGGTCTTCATGATCTATTTTAACTTCATCAAATCACCCTTTTACTAAACCTGTTTTTCCTCAAATGAACCAGCAAATTATTTACAGATCAGTGGTCAGTATAATTAATAGAATATACATATTAATAATGGCTGCATTGCATAGTTGAAATTGGAAAGTAGTTAAAAAAAATCTTTAAATGTAAGAAGCCATGGCTCTTCACTGACAGTCAAAATATGTTTTAGCTTGTGTTTCCAGTTCCTTTGTGTCCACAGAAGTACTGCAGGTGTTACTTGAGGTAGGAGCGGTTACAGGAAGTGAACGGAACTGGCTCCACGCTGCAGCGTTAGGCCCGAGGGGCTGAGCTGGCTGCAGGTCGCTGTTGTCGTTCTGTTGCATTAGTAAGCCGGTGACGCTGGAGCAAACGTCCTTCAAACCAGTGCAGTTTGTGACCGCCTCAGCTCCTTCCGCAGCTCGTCCTGGCTCAGCAGGAACTGGAGGCAAAGCATCACGGGAGTGGGAATGTGTCAGAGGTTGGGCTTAGCGTTTGCAACTGAATTGGGATCAGTTCATGCATTTTTATAGTAGTTACAAGTGTTCACTGATTAAATAAGAAGACAACACCTTTTCTTTAATGGAAGATCATTTATTTTACGCAACATTTGTAAAGAAAAAGCTTTGAAGAAGACATCTGGGTTATGACAAAGATGTGGAAAAACTGACTTGCTTTATATATAAATATGCACAGTACTGTGCAAAGGTCGTCATTTCCTTCTGCTTTGCTTTTAACTAATATTTTGAACTGATCTTGCTCAATAGTTCTCCAAGCTTTCTAAAGGGTTTTAAAAGTTTGTCTTTGAACTTTGTCTGGTTTCTCACTCATTTTCTGAGCAATATGCTTTTTGTTTGGTAAAACACTCGATTCATAATCCACAATCCACTGATATTCTGAGACACAACAGACAACTTGGTATAACTTTTAATTCGATGGTTTGGCTGTTTGTTGCCAACAGACTGTTTATAGAGTCACAACTTGTTCTTGAGGCTTTAGTTGAATCTAAAAAAGTAAGAAAGACAACATTTTACCAGAGAGAAACAGGATGTTTGCAGTATGAAGGAAAATCTTAAAGCGTTATTAGCTGAAATCCAGCAATTAGTACTTCTCGAATCTTTTATAACAAATACCACAACAGGACTTGGAATTTGTGTTCCAAATAAAAGAAAAAATATTTAGCCTTTTTTGCAAGCTCAGCAAGTTCATAGTTCCACACTTAAGCTTCCATTTTAGGCTTATAAAGTTTACCTAACGCTCTTCAGTGTACTTCTCTTTGAAACGGTTTCCATTTGGGATCCAAGAGCCTATAGTCGTCTTTTACTCGTTACCTCAGCAGAGCTGGCAACATCATCAAGGGCTTCTCCCACCGCAGTAACCACATGGTTTGACCTGTTACCGTTGGGCCGATGGTACAGGTCACACAAAACCAGGACAAATAGACTCACGGATAGCTTCTTCCCAAGAGCTATTACTGAAGTAAATAATCACAAAACATAGGACACATACAACACAAGGACAATAAAAGGCTATTCTGTTCTGGTTGCAAGTCGGGAAAACCAGTGGACTCATCTACTTGTTGAGCAAATTAACTAGCTAAGTGCAATTAGCAGTACAATGGAGAATTTTTGCTTTCAAACTCTAAAGCTGCTGTCACAATTTTCCCTTTTCTTGTCATGTATATTGGTGTTTAAAAAAACACCAATATACATTTTACTTGGGTTTCAATATGAACAAATAAAGCTGATTTTGAGTGCCCCCAAATGTTCAATAGACTGTTATTAAAGGCTGAATTAAACATGCACGCACAAAAAGTAGTGCCCCTGCCATTGCAGTCACATTAAGCATACGGCATTATAAGGTGAGTCAATCTTCGTCAGTCATCTTCGTTATATCATCAGATTAGGTAATGTTATTGGATCAATGCTGCAACATTTGCACTGCATTTACGTAAATTTCATAGCAGTGCAGTATATGTTCAGTGCATAAATACCTTATTTCTATATTTGACCCTCATGCCACAAAATATTACAAATGTGTCCAGCAGAAATCTGTGGCAGCCTGCTTCCTTAGAGGACCACAGTGTGTTTTCACAAGTTGTTTGATGGGGTATAAAGGAACATGTTCACAAATAGATGCACAATTCAGGGTGAATCATTAAATTAATGGTAATAAAATGTGTTAGAAATGTAGTTTATTATTGTTAATTTACATATGCCAGGCCTTAGTGAATTTTAGGTTTACTGTTGAGGAAGTTTCAACTTTGCAGGTCAGAAATCAGACTTGACTTGGAGCTTTTGAGAATTAATGCAACTCACCTTTAATTAGCTGATGGCAGAATTTAATGAGTATCACTAAATTGGCACAGGTACCACCAGTAGTGCGCATACCTTAGTTTGAGAAACAGGACAGTAATGATCAGCTAAAAGACAGTCTGGTCCTTCGCTAGGTCTTTGCTGTATTTTTGTCCTCGGTTTTTTTAAGATGATGTGTTTGTTTCCTAAGCAGACACTATTCAATATGCTGCCATTGTCAAGAATTGGATGGATAAAAATTTAGTAAAAAGTGGCCAAAATCCAAAGAAAAGCTGGAGAATTCTTGATCAAGATCATTTATTACAAATAAGTCTATTAAATTTGAACTGATCCCAAATCAGCCACGCACTCAAAATTATTTTAGCAGTGATCAAACTTTTCACTGAAATTTGCAATGAGCCCTTTTAAAAATGATAAAACATTGGTGTAGCTCTTTGGTGGTTGCTCAAATTTTCAAGATGGCAAAGCTTCATTAACCTTAAGGCTGTTATCGTGACGTAAAACCACATGTTGATGATCTGAACAGAACCAAAGCAAAAGAAGCGCAGTTGAATATTGCAGCATGAGATAATGAAAGGTACCACATTGTTTTCCAGACCTGTGGAAATAGTGCTACAGTCTTATTTTCACACAGTTATGCAGTGTTTTATTGATGAGCCTTTTCTCAAATAATCAGCAGAAGTTTCCATCTGAAAGATTTGAGCTTCTGCTGCTACAGACAATAAGCAGCGAGCTGCGAGTCATTACCCAGCAGCTTGTGTGTTGGGCCTTACTGTGAGGTTGTTGATGCTTTCAGACAAAGCTTCTATTTGTAAAATGGTGCTCTCTGCGTTCACCATCTGCAACACACACATACATCTGTTACAAATCACTATTGTAGACATGCACTGCTTCGAAAAAAAAAGAAAAATCTACATTTTTTAAGATTGTAATGCATGAATTCAGTTTTGTACAGAAGTCCATATCCTTTCATCATTGGCATATTTCTCGTATTACTTTTGGGTTTTTAATAAGGATACCGCTGAACTCATCTAAACAGTGTGCTGATGATTTATCAATTATGCACAGTGATTTTTAAAAACAAATTCAGTGCACACGTTTTCCTTCATTGTGGATTTTCTCCAATTACCAGAGTAAATTTTTTAAATACAGATTCAAATATGTACATACATGCCCACCAATATTTGGATTTTAAAAAAATTCCTTCGAGAGTTGCGCCTCAACCACATTCATTTTGTAGCCATCAAAAACCTTTGACCAAAATTCTGTCTGGATATTCGAATGCTTTTTGTGGTAGAATTGTTGAGATTGATTTACATTCCCTGGTTTCCTGGCACAGACCTTGCTTTTGAACATAGAATATCCACTTAAGTGTAAAAGGGGGTTGCCATTACAGAAGCTTGATGTTAAACAGCTTATATCATTCCAAAACCAGTGTGTTTGTGTGCTTGAGATCACTGTTCAGCTGAAACACACGACTGAGTCCAAGTTTTAGCAATCTACCTGATTAGAGATAAACTTGAAGAATTGGTGTCCTCCTCCTTTATTATTCCACCCACTTTGTGCAAAACAGACATTGACCATGCTGCTACTACCACCATACTTGACAGCTGTTGTGTTCCAGAGTTTAAAAATCTAGCAACGGCAGCCCAAAACTGCTAATTCTCGAAGTGGGCAAAAAGCTTCGTCCCGCTTTACCATAAATGTTTTCTCCAAAAACCTTTTGCCAATCCATATGGTCAGCTGCAAATTTTAGTTTAGTTTGAAGGTATAGAGTTTAGAGCAAGGGTTTTTCTTCTTGGTCAGCACCTTCCCAGTCACTTAATTTTACAATTGCATGATATTTGGGTCAGATGTTTGGAACTTAGCCTCCGTTAGGTGTTTTACCTGGACAATGATCAAAAATTAGTTCGAAACTGGTTTTGTGAATGATAAGGTAGACATTATTAAGGTCCTGGAAACCCAAAAAGATTTTAAATATTTGAACAATGCGTAAAAGCCAGATCCATGCCTGGATACCAACCAGTTTCAATGATCACTACCATTTCTATGAGAAAAGTAGTCCAACATCCACCGAGAATTGGGTCACAAGCTCGCTGATAGCGTTAGAAAATATGTGGTGTTGATGTGCTATGTTTATATTTGAGCTTGTATGCGTATTATTGACCCCGTTTGAATCAGATCAAATAACTTCAGTCTTGTGCACCTAATTCTTGTTTCTATAAATCATTAAGGTTTTAAATCTGGAGGTTATCAGGCTACCATGAGAAAGAATGGTTTAAAAGGCATCCTTAAAAGCCCAAAATTAATGACATTCTTGCCAATGAAAAGTCCATGTAAGCTTTTGGCTGAAACTGCATCTGCATTTAAAAATAAAATCCAACTTTGCTGACTAGATTCCATTTTTCTGTACCTGCAGCCACATTCTGAGCCATGCTCATGCACTTCTATGTCACCTTTAGCAGGAATGCCAAGGTGTTCAGGGTTCTGACTGGTTAGTGGAGGCTGAAGCCATGATGGCCACTGATGATGAGGACGGTAAAGATGAAAGCAGGTTAGTGGTTGATGCAGATTACTGAAG
Source organism: Valencia hispanica (assembly GCA_963556495.2). NCBI lineage: Eukaryota > Metazoa > Chordata > Actinopteri > Cyprinodontiformes > Valenciidae > Valencia > Valencia hispanica. The sequence continues at coordinate 33,054,779 of OY747706.1, forward strand.
CATGCTACAACAGTAAATTCATTTGCTTTTTTCATTTGATAGTGGATATATATATTACAATGTATAACTCAAAGAAATGCATTCCATAATGTAATAAAATGAGACCTGAGTGAAGAAACAAATTTTACACAAGATTTATTTTTCTTAAATGATTTTATAAATTTTGACATTTACAATTTTAGTTTAGTTTAGCAAAATTTCTTTGCTATAAAAATACTATTACACACAATTATGAAAATATAGGTATAAAAATCAACACCTTAGGTATCAAACAAAATATGCTGTAGTATAGTTAGTTCTGTAGTGACAAATATTAAATAAAATCCCTCCATATATTCATGCAAATATTGCACAAGTTCCTCTCAGCCTGGTCAAAAAACAAACAAAAAAAACAAGGTAAAAAACATGCAGAGGCTAACTTCTATTAGGTACGTTTCCACTATTGGAACTTCCCGAAATGCACCTTACCACTTCATCGGGCCGGGCCAACAGGGCTGTTTTTGGAGCCATTTCAGGAACGGAGAAACTGTAGGCGAGTATGTACTCGGAATGGCCCGATCAAGTCGGTCAGCTTGAGCTGTGGTTACGTTGCGGTGATTGGATGTAATTCAGAGGGAAATGAGCAGATGTAGCCAAACAACCAACTTTGTAAAAATAAAGAGTTGCTGGCGAAGCAGTTTATAACAGCAAACAGAAACACAGCAACAAGCCCTGCTTCTTCCAAGTTGATCTCTTGTTATTTATGCTACTCTGGGCGCCTTTTTGCGCTGATCAGTGATGCTTCTCGCTCCTGAAACAGTCGTGATATGCAGATGTTCTTTAGCTGATTCCTTAAAGGGACGATTGTGTTTGGAAACACTGTGGCTGAAAGGAACGGGCCGACAGATTACCCAGTCAGAAAAAGATCTGGTTCAATTACCCTGAAGTTCCAATAGTGGAAACGCGCCTATTGAAAAACATCTACTGGTGGTGCACAACTGCTTCAAAGTGTTCAGAAGAGGTTGTTCATGTATGTTGCATTAATTTTATGGGTTGATGCAACAGAAATCCAGAAAAAGGCCTTGCTCTCTTGTGATGGGATGGGTTATTAGGCACAGGTTTGAGGTTGGGTTAGTGAGGCAGACTGTAAATCAGTCAAGTTTATTAGAGCATGTCCAAGTCTCTGGAAAGGTAATGCACAGGGTTGGGGTGATGGGTGGAGTCTAAAGGAGCAGGAAGAGGTCAGGCTGCAGTCAAAGGGAGCAAAGCAGCAGCAGGGGATATCTGATTGGCTGAAGGAAAGCTTGAGAGTGTCCATGGAGTTATCACTGGTGTTATTTTTCATGGCGATGTGTCAGCTTTGAACTCCTCGTGCCCCACCTGGTCCCGGGTGGGCTCTCTGTCCAGAATGGGACTTAGACCTCTAAAGCCAGCGTAAGGACGCATCTGCACCCCGTTGGCCACAGACTGTCCTGACTCCGGTGAGGAAGACTCTAGGGGACAGACGTAGTCCGTGGACTCGTCTGGCCGTCTCCTCCTCAGGTTTGTCAAGTGAGAGAAGCCCAACTTCTTTGGCTGTAGCAAAGAGAGACACACATTTAGTTTTCCATCTAAATTTTTTACATTGAAAAATCCAATATTTAATCTGAGTGCATTTATTGAATGGAGAAAAAATTCATTAGGAAATAATGTTTTAACAAAGCAATGGTGCCACAATTGCAGATGCATCTGCTTTGGTACAATTTTTACCATTAGGACAGCTCTTTATCTTCTATGAAATGTCAGATTGTTGGGAATAAAGCTTTAACCATTTTTTTCTTTGACAATTTCTCTATATCATCCCAAGTCCTTAAGTTTATCCATCCGCTTCATTTGTAAACGAAGTAGTCCCACACCATGAAAGACCCAAATCTAGTCAAAGTGCATGGTTATAGAAGTATAGTATAGTTTAATAAATTCGACACACATATGTTTGTGATGTGGGCCAGAAAAGGCTTTTTCCCAGCATCACTCCCACCCAACTATTTAGCATGTAGATAGTGTCCATCATTTAGTATGTAGAACTGGTCAACCCAGGATGCCACTCTTTTCAGTAGTTCTCCTCACTAACCCCGGGTCCCAATCCAGCCAACAGTTCACAGTATTTTTTAACTTTTTAAATCATTGACAGCAAATGTATATCTTTGTAGCCATTTCCTTCTGAAAATCAACATACATATGGCTTCCCTGACAGATGTGCTCTCTTATCTTTTTAATTTTTAAGCGTGGTTAGGATAATGTCATACATGGTAATTATACCCCAAGGGAGCAAGAAGTCATGGATGTCTTATTAAAACTTCCCAGACAGTGATCTACTTGGGTATAAATAATATATTATGTAAAAAAAAAAGAAAAAAAGAGAGAGATGCCTACATTTATTTTAAGGATTTTTTTTCAGCATCTTTTCAAGGGGTGCCAATAAGTGAGTCAAAGCCTGAATGGCTGTTTGCAGAAAGTGAAATATACAGAGAGAAGCCCCAGTAGTATAAAACGTAAGATGACTTCATAACTATTTGGACTGAGGGACAAAGAACAAACAAAACTGTTTTTGGGTTATTTCAGCTCTGAGGTTTATTTAACATACTAGCTTGTATGTAATATGTCTTTAGCATGGAGATTTAAAAAATATCTAAATATTTAAGGCCATAAATGGCTCAACTGCAAGTTTTCTGGTAGATTATTCTTGCATTTTTTATTGGAGCACTGAGGGATTTAGAGCTGAGGTTGCAACATCTTAGAGCTGTGAGGAAAAGGCAGAGGAGTCCTGCATTCACTCCACACTTGCAGGATTAAACTGAGAAGAGCTCAGAGATTAAACTGAGCTGACATACGGATGTTTCACTACAGATTAAGGTGTTTTTCATCACACATAAAAAAGGAGACATTTTACCGGCTGTTTTCTTATAACGCAGCTTTATAATTTTAAAAAAGTGTATTTTCTTGTTTTTTTTACCTTGACTTTAGCGGTAATGCTGAGTGGGGAATATCCTGCTGCTTCCATGTACTCTCTCTTCTCCTGCTGAGCCTGTGCTCCTACTAGGTTATTAAAATTGGTGTTTAAGTGGCGCCTCAGCAGTGTTTTTTGAGGAGAGATGTTCAGCAGCATGGCCATTGTGTCGGAGTTAAACCGAGGTTCCAACATCTGTTAGAGGACAATCAATGTAAGATGGTTTCTTTTGTTTATTTTTTGTTTTATCTTTAATAACTATATGAATACAGATGCTCACTATTAGCCCTCCATGTACACCGCTGCCCCTCAGGTTGGGAGCGTACTCTGCCAGGTCCACAGACCTCAGCCACTCCATGACCCGATGGTTGGACCACTGGACCACTTCGGTGGGACTGAAATCATTCTGAGACACAAAGGAACAAGAATTGAGCAATTCAGGTTGGAATAAAAGTTTGTATATATTGTAAACTAAAAGTGCTAAATAAGATTAGAAAAAAAATATTATTCAGCAACCTCAAAGTACTATACAATAAGATTTAGAGTTTGAAATTGGTTTGCATTTTCTTTCAGTTTCATGTGTTGTAGCTTTTGTGTAAACCTAATTTATCAGCACTGAACTGTCCCATTAAGTAAGACAAAGAATAGATCAGTCACAGCCATCAGTATGGCAAGCTATTTGTGTACATATTCTCGATATTGGCATCATTTTTATTAGGGATGTGCATTGGTAAAAATCTGACTATACGATATATTGAGACAATATATTGGGATCTGTAAAACTTAAGTAAACTGTGGAAAAACTGTCACAGCATTGTAAACACTCCAACCTGTTTCATACTTTTATACATCCAGTTTTATTACTAGATTTTGTTGATCCACTGAAACACAGAAGGTGAAAACAGCCACAAACTACCAGTCATACTTTTAATTTTTCGTGGTTAATGGCTGCATTTAAATCCTAAAAAAATTAATCGATATTTTGCTTTTGAATATCGATACAATATCGGGAAATAAAATACCGAGGTGTATCAAAATTTTCTTACGTCCCTAATGTTTACGCACTTGTTGGTGGCTTGCTCTTAACAGGCTTCAGAATGCATGTAGAGGCCTTTAAAAGCCACTGGATTCTTAAAAAGTGCCATGAAGTGTTCAAACTGTATCATATTAGGTAAGTGAAGTGTTAAAGATGTATTATACATTTTTACCTTTGGAATTATTACTCAGTGCTGCCTATTCCTTGTTTTATTTTATTTTTTTGCATTTTCATATTAAAGACGCCAGTCAGTTTTGGACCTAATTAAACTTGTTCTACAACAAATTGCTTTTACAACATTGGTTACATCACATAGGATAAAGTTATTTTTTTAATAAATATTTTTTGATGTCACATTTAACCTTCATGTAAATCCTGGCTATAGATGAGTAGCTTGTTAGCTCATAGCTTCTATACTTGCAAGGGAACTAATTTTCAAAATTGTTCTTTTATTAAAACGTTTTATCCTTTGCTTTAATTCATGTGTATTTCTGTTTCTGTTCCTTTTGCTTTGCTACGTTACATTTAAGAGTTGTACTACCAGGACCATCCAATTCAACCACATGTTGAAAGCTAAGCTATTCTTAAGATAAAATAATTTGTGCATTATAAACTGTGCCTCTTATGTTTTTCAAGAGATTTGTTATGCAAACAAAGTACATGTGAACAGCACATTGATAATTTTGATTTTTGCACAACATAAGGCGAATATTATCTCAGATGATGCTCAGAAACATTTAGATAAAAGCTCCAAAAATAAACTTCTAAATAATTAAACAGGGGAAAATGTAATTTAAGCTTGATAATCATTGGAAGACATTTTGCACACACAGGAAGCAAATACCTCATTTCCAGGTCTACGTTTGAGGCAGTTTGGGTTAAATTTGTTGACATGCAGAACATGAATGGCACACTTGATGCTGAGATGGTGCAGCTGGCTGGTCACTTTGAGGAATAACAGGTCATTCTAACATGAGAAAAGAAGAAATCTGATATCAAGCTGGGAGCAGGCACAACCATCACGGTTCACCCCTTTAAAGCAAATTAAGTGTCTCTCATCCTGCTTTATGTTGGAGAAACCAACTGTTGATAGAAACTCACCACAGTGAGATACTGCAGCATCTGTCCATCCACTCTCCCATCATTAAACTGGTCTTTGTACTGAGGAAGGCCAATGTCATCAAGCCAACCTGGAACAAAAAGCAAAGAGGATTTAATAAGAAAAGTCTTCAGAAAAACTCAACACAAAGTATTTTTGAGTTGATTACATACGAGTGACCCAAACATAATCGAGCTCTGCAGATTTTTCCGACTGTTTGCTAGAGATGGTCTTTAAGGACAGCTGGAGCTTCTTCCTGTGAAGTGTATTCTTCATCGCCAGCTCCTGCAGACAAAACGGAAAAAAAGAGAGCAGTCAGGAAGATTTATCTAATCAATATGATGCTCATGAAAGAGACAGAAAGCTTGTCAGTATGAGCAGTAACATTCACATTGAGGGGGCAACTAAAAAGCTGGCTGAATAGCAGAGACAGGCGTAGTTAAATATGAAAAAGACTGACAGAGAGTGACAATGATCAAGACAGGAGGAGCTGAAAATTACACGGGTACACCTGCAGACATTTCAGATTGTTGGTGCGCTAGAAAATACTCATACGTGACAAATAAGTATATTTGTGTGTGATGTACCTTCTCTAGGTCGTGTGGGGTGGCCGCCAGCAGAGTCTGACCACTGCTGACCCAGTGTTGAGCGAGAAGGCCATATTGACCAAGTCCGATGTCCTGGAGCCAGTCGCAAACCTGCTCCGTGCTCCACTTAGAAAATGGCAACTTCAGTTCTCTGGTCAAAAGGAAGTAAAGACACAGCAAAGTTCAAAATAATTTAAACGAGAGTCTAACAAAACACCCCCTAAGCCTGTTCCGATATAGCTCATTATTCATCTTGGCTTCTTATGTTTTTTATGCCCAATCATTTGAACTTCTGAACCAGGAGATTAGGGTGAGATTGTGACCCCTTACTATCCCTATTTGAAGGATATAACTATCATAAATAAGCCAATTAAACAAGGGCTTAATGAAAACACACCATCAACAGCTATTTCGCTATTTCCTGTTCATTTACAACCGTTTAACCTGTTAGCAAGGATTATCGGTATATTGATTCTAGAAAAATCTGGAACTTGACCTGGAACTTGCATTTATTTTGGAAAAAACAATTCATCCATCAGCTTCTTATTCAAAACATAACCACTGTGACTGACCCTCTGGGTGTTCACACAATTGGCTGGATTTTTTTCTCTCCCCTCAGCACCACTGTATGCACATGTCGGTACTCCATAGGGATGCAGAACTGAGATTCATCCCTGAACATGATACAACAATGCATGTCATATCCATGCCTTTTGATTGGAACCCATACTGTAACAAATCTAGCTGTACCCGAGTCTGAATGACAGATATTGGTTTCTGTAATGCTTTCGCACAATAGGATATTCATCCTTTGGCCCAGTCTGTCTCAAGTGAAACCTTCTCGATATGTATGGGAGCCATGAAGTACTCAATAAGCTTGTAACGTCAGTTCTAACATTGGGGCATTTCACAATCTGACTACAGCACCTCGTGTAAACTCACAGTTCAACCTTTGTCAAACTCTGTTTATGGCCATTATTTCCCCAAGCATGCATCCATGAGCCAACCTCTGTGTTTGGTGACCTTCATTTACTATTCTGATTGATTGTCAGGTGCTGCAGACACTGCCTGGTAACGGTCACTTCTTGTTCCACTCATGCTGCTATAATTTAGCCCTAATCTAGATGTACCAGTTCCCTGCAAAACTGAAACATTTATACATCCATCACTGGTTTTCAAGTGCACCACATGTTGTCCAAATAAGTTTATTCCTTGAGGAATCATTAACTTTTTGACAGTGAGTGTGATTCAAAAGTTCCTGAATATTTAACTAAAGTTACCATCTGTTGGTGAAACAGCAAGGTTTTCACTGAAAGGTTTTAAGATATGAGATTTTGTCAAGTTAATAGAATTTAGATTCAATGCCACAACTTAGTTTAGTGTGTTTTCAGTTAAGTGGCTTGAGTGCTTTTGTTATGAAGTAAATATGGACCCTATAAGAAAGTTGATGTCTTGGTGTGTTGTTGTACCGTGTCTTTCCTGAACGGGCCAGTCTCGGTCCAGCTGTAGCTCGGAAGCCTCCCCTCTTGAAGTCTCCCAGCTCTGGATCGTGAACCTGAACTGGGCTGCCCGACTGACTCCGACGAATCCTGGGCACAAGAGAAACAATGATACATTTCTGTTTGTTTATTTTTGATGCCCACTTATTTCAGTCCATACCTACAAAGACTCTACTTTCAGAGAATAATAAAGAATGATAAAAGGTGAAAGATTTGTGTGCAGAAGTTAGTAATATGTTCTGTAGTGCTGTATCTACTTACTTTCCCCATAGTTTCTTAATGCCTCTGTGGCTCTTCCTTTTCTCAGGTGAGACAGGTGACTGTTGTCCTGAGTCCACTCCAGACGACAGCGGGGACTGATCCGATAGAATGCACTCCTCCAGTTTCTCTGGATAGTCTGATGGGCATAAACAAAACAACGACACAATCAATGCAAAGGTTTATTTTATTTTGTTTGACTTAGTACATGCCAAAAAAAACATGAGCAATAACCACTTGGGTTGAAAGACAAGAGCAACCTGTAACAAAATTCAAGCTTTAGTTAGAAATGTCCATCATTTACTCTCTTTCTTAGAAGATTGACATATAAAATACATAAACCCCAAAAAACAACTTAAGATGTTTGCTCAAATTGATTTCAAGTAAACATGAACCAACAATAACTAGGGAAAGGATCACAGTGAAATGCAAAATGACCATGCAAACTGAGGTCAGCAACAACCATCAAGACATGATGGGAAGCAATACCTGAAAAATAATCATGGTTACAGAATGGCACTTCAAAGATGAACAACACAACGGCAAAGATGCGCAAAGCAGTCACAGAGAGCCAGAAATGATGCAACTGAACAACCTCAAAAACACAGCAAAAAACGCAGCTGCTTTCACTTTAGGGGGACATGCTTTAAAGTAGTAGGCATTATGTATGCGATGTAGGGTTGTGCTTATGACATTGTGCAAAAATTATTGTAATTTTACATTCAATATTAGTAGGATATAAAGGGGAAATTTCAAAAGCAACTTATTTTTTGCCCCATGTTTTGTGGTCACTGACTGCATCAACAATATTTCTGCATCAACTTCACAAAAGAAATAGCACTGAACACATGCAGATGCAAAGATGCTAATTAGGAGCGGTTCCTCACAACAAACTCAACTTCTGACCAAGAACTTTAAGAACTTAAAATATTAAGATCGGACTACATAAGCATGAAATCATGATTGGAATGCCATTACTTGTTATGAGATGTGGATGTTTAATGCACCGCATTAGTTTGTAAAAGATGATGCAGTAATACCTTCTTTTAAAGAGATTTAGTCCAAGATAAACAGCCATTACTGAAGTTAAAAATGTATCAGATTGTAAAATGATTGCATATAATCAATATAAGTAGTAAACATTGAGGTCCAAAATACAAAACCCATCCACAAATATTGGTGGTGGTTGTGTTTTGAGATATTCCCAATGAACCTGTTGGAGTTTTTCTTTATCCAGTTGCTTTTCTGTCACTAAAGGGTGGCATTTCTCTTGCAGATAGAGAGAAAATGAACAGCCCCACTTGTTCTTAGCATCCAAAGTGAAATCAACCATTCAGAAAATCCTTCTGTTAGATTTTGTGCTTTGGCCAACAATATTGGAGATAATTTGTGTGATAAATGTTAATGTAATATCTTGACTTAATGTGGGCAAACTGCGTCACCACATAAACATGTTTTTGTCTGTTGCCTTATTTTAGGAGCATACAGTGGCTTGCAAAAGTATTCAGCCCCCTTGAACTTTTCCACATTTTGTCACATTACAGCCACAAGCATGAATCAATTTTATTGGAATTCCACGTGAAAGACCAATACAAAGTGGTGTACACGTGAGAAGTGGAACGAAAATCATACATGATTCCAAACATTTTCTACAAATTAATAACTGAAAAGTGGGGTGTGCGTAATTATTCAGCCCCCTGAGTCAATACTTTGCAGAACCACCTTTTGCTGCAATTCCAGCTGCCAGTCTTTTAGGGTATGTCTCTACCAGCTTTGCACATCTAGAGACTGAAATTCTTGCCCATTCTTCTTTGCAAAACAGCTCCAGCTCAGTCAGATTAGATGGACAGCGTTTGTGAACAGCAGTTTTCAGATCTTGCTACAGATTCTCGATTGGATTTAGGTCTGGACTTTGACTGGGCCATTCTAACACATGGATATGTTTTGTTTTCAACCATTCCATTGTTGCCCTGGCTTTATGTTTAGGGTCGTTGTCCTGCTGGAAGGTGAACCTCCGTCCCAGTCTCAAGTCTTTTGCAGACTCCAAGAGGTTTTCTTCCAAGATTGCCCTGTATTTGGCTCCATCCATCTTCCCATCAACTCTGACCAGCTTCCCTGTCCCTGCTGAAGAGAAGCACCCCCAGAGCATGATGCTGCCACCACCATATTTGACACCACACATAGCGTTTTCCATTTTGGTCTCATCTGACCAGAGCACCTTCTTCCACGTTTGCTGTGTCCCCCACATGGCTTGTGGCAAACTGCAAACGGGACTTCTTATGGTTTTCTTTTAACAATCGCTTTCTTCTTGCCACTCTTCCATAAAGGCCAACTTTGTGCAGTGCACGACTAATAGTTGTCCTATGGACAGATCCCCCCACCTGAGCTGTAGATCTCTGCAGCTAATCCAGAGTCACCATGGGCCTCTTGTTTGCATTTCTGATCAGCGCTCTCTTTGTTCGGCCTGTGAGTTTAGGTGGACAGCCTTGTCTTGGTAGGTTTACAGTTGTGCCATACTCCTTCCATTTCTGAATGATCGCTTGAACAGTGCTTCGTGGGATGTTCAAGGCTTGGGAAATCTTTTTGTAGCCTAAGCCTGCTTTACATTTCTCAATAACTTTATCCCTGACCTGTCTGGTGTGTTCTTTGGACTTCATGGTGTTGTTGCTCCCAACATTCTCTTAGACAACCTCCGAGGCCGTCACAGGGCAGCTGTATTTGTACTGACATCAGATTACACACAGGTGCGCTCTATTTAGTCATTAGCACTCATCAGACAATGTCTATGGGCAACTGACTGCACTCAGACCAAAGGGGGCTGAATAATTACGCACACCCCACTTTTCAGTTATTTATTTGTAAAAAATGTTTGGAATCATTTATGATTTTCGTTCCACTTCTCACGTGTACACCACTTTGTATTGGTCTTTCACGTGGAATTCCAATAAAATTGATTCATGTTTGTGGCTGTAATGTGACAAAATGTGGAAAAGTTCAAGGGGGCCGAATACTTTTGCAAGCCACTGTATGTTTCTTTGCGTGTGGTTTGAGATTCAGGCAGATGTGCAAAATGGTTTTTACACATTTATTATAGGGAAGTAGCTTTCTATTCGTAAGAAAACCCAAAAAAAAAAAACCAAGCAGGATGCTTTGAGTACATTTAGCTAACAGTTTTCTTGATCAAATTCAGTACCCACCAACATCATAGAGGTCATGTTTTCCAGGAGATCCTGAGACAGAGGCAATTAGAGCAGCGAGCAGAAAGCAGGAAGAACAAAGCAATGCCAGTGTTAGTCACAACTACTTGATCTTCAAAATAAATGCTGTGCTATTTATTCAGTTAGGGACATGCAAATTAAAAGGTGTCTAGTTGGTGTCAGCAGTTTATTTTTTCATATCTTAATATCAAGCTAAACCTGCTACCTCTAGTATTAAAAGCATCTGATGTTTCAGTTTCACTTCTATTTATTTCTTTACATGAACATCTTGCTTTGAACTACACAGCAGGCTGTGTGAGGCCAGAAAAGTGAAAATGGAAGACAGTTCATGTGATGTTTGTTCACTTTGGTACTCCTTTACAAGCTTATCTGCCCACATCCTTTAAGTCTGGACTCTCCGTCCCCTCATAGCTCTTTGATTCTCCTCCTACTTTAAGCTCTGGTACCATAACAACATAAACAGTGTGATGGCTAAGAGCTTATAACTGGAACTTAAAGTTTTAGCAAATGCTGATGTCAGAGAAAGAACTAGGGTTTATCTCCATCAGCCCTCTTGAATCAGGAGGGAGTCCTACTAATCCTAACTTTAGAGTTGCTTGATCCTCAGTGAAAACGATTTTCCAGGCCTGACTGCTCACTTCGGAGGTTTTACTGTGACAGGGAAAATCCTGTTTTCTTCAGGAGCTAAGTGCTGTTTTTGTTTTCCTGACTAGTGCAGAAACGACCGTGTATTGAATCAGTTCTTCTGGATGAATAATGTTGACCTTTAAGTTTCTGTGAGGACATACAGTACCTAAAGCGGGAGCGCTGGCACTCCTGTAACGAACTGTTGTCAGAACAAAAACACCAATCCGTTAGCAGAGATGACAGAAGGAGAAAAAGAGCACAAACATGAAGCAATTGAAGGAAAGTCAGTCAAAAGTTATTGGAAGCATATTTATTTAAAACAGTTGCTCAAAACAACCCAGCCAGGTAAAATTGCACAACACAGCTGCCACTCATATGGGTCCCACTTTTTACTGAGTTGACCTGCATCAAAAAGAAGTTAACACAGGGCCATTACATAACAGAAGGAAAATCACTTCTGGGGGTCCTTATTCAACCCACTTTCTACACATATAAATGTTGGCTGGGAAAAATCCATCGTCAGAAAGCAATACAGTTTAAAACAAAAGGTCCTCATTTGCATTAATAAAAAAGATTTAAACCAAAGAAACGACGCCACTCATTCTCATAACACAAAGAAACTTCCAAGCTTAGCAAACTAGAATTGAGGAAAACTAGCTTAGCTGGAGGTATGCTTCACTATATTGAATTTTCAAGCTTCAAATTAACTGGTACAGCCCTACATGGAGTTTTGAGTGTTTGAAACTGATGTTTCCCATGAGCCTCTAACTTAAAATCAAACACAGCTTCTTTGGATTGAAAAAAATGTGATAGCTGCTACAATTAGTGCTGTCAAGAGATTAAAAAAACTTTGAGATTAATTAATTATGATCCGTAATTAATTTAAGTGATCTCTTTTTTTAATCGCACCTAATAATTGGTGAGAAAAGTTCTCATCTTTTGGTATTTTCATTCAAATTCATTACATTATTGTGGCAGAACAAATTTATAACAAAAAAAGTGGCTTTATGAAGTAATTTGTTTTTAGCCGACTTGAGCAGATGCAGTCCCAGCCATTTACATTTCTCTGTTATTGAGACTAGTCCCAGTGCTGCCTGCCTGCAACTTTGGCTTCGAGCATGATTGATTCGTTAGCATTCTGAACTCAGTGGGGTAAATATCTGCTCTGAGTCCAGATGGACCTGGGGGCGGGCAGAGCTGGAGCGTGCGGACTTCCTGACTGCTTTGAACGTTCTGAGACGGGAGACGAGCCCAAGGCTGCACCGCTGCTCAGTGAGAGCAACAAGGATACATGCTTAACCCAAAACTCTCCAATAACCCCCGAAAAAGTCACTACATTTTTCGCTAGTCAGTTTTAAAAAAAAAAGAATCGCTAGAGGGGTCGAACAACTCTCTAAATACAGCAACAAAATCGCTAAATTGGCAACACTGTCTGCAACTCACCGCTCATTCTGACTCATCTTGCCCTCACCACTACAACAGAAGCATCAGCTCATGATAAGCAGGCCTACAGACAGCCAATTGATGTCCAGTTCAGGGTGTGGTTAACCCCAAACAACTCAAGCACAAGAAGCCCAAAGCATAAAAACAGATTTTATTTAAAGGCAACACACATGCAGTAAAATTAAAGATTAAAAATTAGATTTCCCTTCCCTCCTGTTAATGTTTATTTTATTATATCAGTCATAGCCCCTGGTTATTACCTGATAACGTTAGCTGGATCTCTATCTTTATACGTTGTATAGTTGTACATTAGTGATTGGAAAAAATAGTTATGTTGCAACTATTCAGTTTCTTCAGTAAATGATGCTTTAATTTAACTGGCAACTTGGGCTCCTTCAATTTATGTTAGTCTCTTTTCTCAGGAATGATCTGCTCTGTCACACAAGATCTTAAATCAGCACCATCTTTGGGGTGTTATGAACCTTTTAGGGAGAAACCTGAAGTTACATTTCTAAACCAAAATTCTGGTTCATTGCAGCACAGAAGCACATTTCATATAACGTCAGACAAGAAAGAAAAAAAACGATTAGTACACAAAATATGAAATCTAAAAAATTGTTACCACTACTACTACCTCTAATTTTAAGATAAAAATCTTAAATACATTTGCTCCTTTAAAGGCCAACAAATGCTCAAATGAAAGACGGAAGCAAAACGTGGGTCCACAGAGTTTTGTTTGTTTTGAACAATATTACCATAAATCCATCCATCTCATTAGCTGAAAACGTAACTTTACAATAGAAGTATTAACAAATACTCACTCAGGGTGTAATCTTTGCTGTGGCTTTGGGCAGGTGAAAGCTGGACGGGAGATAAATACTCTGTGTTTCTGCCTCTGATGCCTTTCAGCTCATCCTTGTGTTCTTTCTTTTTACTCAGTTTCCCTGGTAGAGTTTGGTACTTGCTCAGCTCCATTTGGGGACTCTGTAAGGTATGATGAGAATGAAATGTAATATTACTAAGCCCTGTTTTGCTGAAATTTTAAATAATTTACCAAAATACTATACATGAAAAAATAAATCCACCTTTACATAATTAATTGTCCTTAAGATTCACAAAATGTGTGGTGTTTCTCTTTTCAAACAAAAATGATCGTCAAGAACACATTTGCTATTATGAGTATATTTGACTCTGATATTCTCTTAAAAAGCCTGTTTTTTAATCTCAGAGAATACAATTGTTTTGAATCTTTCACAAGGTAGGCGGGGTGGTAATGATGTGAAATGCCCTTCTGCTCCATTGCATGAGAGAATGTCCTTTGGAGGGTGAATGTCTGACGATGCAAGAATCCGAGCAGGCATCAAAGTCAGTGGGGGGCTCTGAAGGAACAACTGGAGAAAGGCCAACAGACAGAAACAGCTCGGAGGCAGTTATGATGCCAAGTACTATAGACAGCCACTCCAGGTAGGTCTTGACCCTTTTGTTTGCGTGTGTATGTGTGTGTGTAGGAATATTTTTCTCCTGGATGTCATGTATAGGAACCATTTGCTTCTTTTATAGAAGAGAAGTAAAAAAAAACATCAGGTTGAAACTGACACAGCAGTTCATTAGGGACCATAAGGTCAAAGTGAAGCTAAAGTGTCAAATCACAATGTTTTGTTGCAAGTTCCATTAAAAATGAGGGATACATTTGATGTGTATATATGGGGTCAAATGTTCCCTTTGCCATTTTTTGTTGGAGATCATTTTTAGCCCTGTATATTTAAAAAGGATCAGATTTAAATTTTGTTTTGAAAAGGTGACTTAGAAAAAATGCCAACAAAAAAACCAAGAAGAAAAAGAAAATGTAAATGTCATGAGGAATAGAGGAAAATTAATAAAACTGATATCAGTTCTGCTAAACACACAAGATGACTCTGGAAATATGACTCATTGGTCATTTGCTCAAGCTGGTTATACTGTATGTTTAAGTGGGATAATTACTTCTGTCAAGCTTTTAGCTGCATAACAATCCACTGCTAAAATAGAAAAGGTGTGTTGATGTGCAGCAAATACACTAATATGTGCAAAGGTTTTGTGGCATCCCTTATTTCTTCACATAGTGTAAAAAAGCAGCAAAAGAAAAAAAATCAAACTGTATATGTTTAGAATACAAATAATCTTGAAAGTTTTATAAACATTTTCCTGTAAAGCACTGATCTATAGTGTGTAAATATGAATCTTGTAGTCTGAGGATTCATGTCGACATGCAGCAGATCAGTACCTCCGCCTTTACGTCTGATTCACTTTCAACATGCTGGATCTCTCCAGCCTGAAAGCAACAGAAAGAGAGAGGAAAAAACGAAAACATGCAGACACAGAATTGGCAGGTTAGCAATCACAAAGGTTAAGAGAGCATGGATCAAGTTAGGCCCGCTTCACAAAGGATTAAGACCGCACATTGTTAAAGAAAAAAACATATTACCTGTTCTTTAGTTAGAAGAAGCTCAGTGAAATTATGTGCCCTCAGCATTGTTAAAAACAACAAACTAATATGCTGTGGTATGCACTGCTCTGCCCACTGGCACTGAGAAATGTGCACCAACCTCTAAATTTCACCCAGTCTTTAATAGGCTGATTGCTGGGAGACTGAAGGAAGTTGTGACTGAGGCTTCTGAGGCTAAAAGCAACCTTCACCAGTTTTCTGTAAACCCCTTCGCCTGTGTCCGCTCATGAATGATGAAATTGGTGGTGCTTGCCATTCTTTTAGCTAAGGCTGAAACTAATTGTGGTTTCTACACCTCTACCGTTAGTTTCAGCCTTACTGAAAAAGTGCAAACACAATCGGCTATAGCCTTACTGTTTGTTAAAAACTGATGGTAGAGGCACTAAAACCTCCCATGTATATAGGGCTATTGTGAGGAAACATTCAAGTGATGAGTTGAACAAGGTTTTGAAAGCAGTCTGGAAATGCCATTCATCAAGTGCTAAGAATAAGAGCATCACGTCACATCTACTGAAAGGATGTTTTCCAAAGCTTTCACAATCTAGCCACATCAAAATATTTTGGAGGTATTGGACAATGGTCTTAATACAGTGTGAAGGGGGGCTTGGAAAGAGCCGAGTTAGAGTACTTCAAGATGAAATATTAAAAAGAACGACAGGAGCAATTGCAGAAAGTTGCATTTGATTAATAGATTAGTGTTCTGAGAACTGACAGGTAATAGAAAAAAAACCTTTTGAAAATATCCACTTTGCAACTCTTCGAGACTGTTTGAGAGTAATCTGCCTCGATGCCTAGAAAATAAATAAGGACATATTTTAGAAAACTTTTTATCTGTTGCATGTCAGAGTGATACAAACTGCAGCAAAACTTACAAAGATCCATTGAAGAAACTTGTATCGCCAGTTGTCATCAATGATGTGTCCATAGAGTTTTGAAAACTGAAAGAAATGGCACATGGAGTTAGTTACAGTAATAAAAAACCTGGTTGGAGTGTTTACTCTATTAATATCACACGTTTTTACCTAGAATCCAGTTCTCTCTGATAGGGAGATGAAGACAGCATGAGTGGAGAAGATCCTCTGGATGACATCTGTGCAGAAAAATAAAACATTTCTGACTTTAAACATCAATATTTAAACCCATTACACAGACTTTCCTCACATTTTCCAGGTTATGAGATTACCTCTGATCTGATGATATCAGAATGAGCTTTGTGTGTGATGGCTTTCAGCTTCAAACTGCCACTAAGCTCCTCCTCACTACTTCCTGTTGGTTAACAATAGGAGTTATTAATGTTCCCAAGACAACAAGATTAGTTTGTTGAGTTTTTCTTAATAGCCATAAACCCTTACAAAGACATAAGTCTTACCATGTGTGAGTGCCATAATTTCCCTCATTTTTCTGTATTGGCCAAGCAGGATAGTCAGCTCCTCTATACGCCGATCCTGTTTTCACCAATTCCAAATAATGTGGAGGTTTTTTTTAACAAAGAAATACAACCATAAATTAAAACACTGATAGTATAAAAAGTGATTTCATTCACCTTTTCATCATTTGAGGCCAACAAAGACTCCATCCCCACCTTAAGCCTCTGGTATTCCTGGTCTAACAGAGGAAAAAGCAGACATTTTCAAAGGATCTTGCACAGCTTTCATGTAAGTTCATTCACACCGCCTGATGGGTGCCTGGAGCAGTGTTGGAGACAGATGTGACAACCATGCTAACACGAATAAACAAGCAAAACAAATGCACAGTGACAGCACAAGTGGCCACACAGCATCACCTGGAACGAACACTGCAGTTTGATGACAGAGTAAAGACGAATGAGGTCAGCACAAAAACTAACCTGCACTGACTGTACATCAGCATCCTTTAAAATACAGACACATATCCAAAGGAAACCACAGTTTGTTTAGTGGACCCTCTATGTCTTTGCAAGGTACAAACTAAAGGATGTTTTTGGAATTGCTAAAATATTGAACTGATCCTAACAACTACTAGTTTGGATTTCTCCTATCCTCCAACTCAGTTGCTGTATATAGAATACAAAAATTCAGGTCAAGATCTGGACTTCTGCATTGCACTGATATTCTGAAATACTGGTTGACTTTGATGTTAATTATTATACAGCATATCGTAACTACCTGTAATCTATTGCTTAGCTGCACAAAATATCTAAGGTTTTCCAAGTCTATGGTTCCTCAAATGTACCACATTGAAGGGGGCTTTAATAATAGTAGTTTGTACTTTTTTGTTAGAACAGCTGCTTTCTTGCATTGCTGCTTACTTAAACTAAATTGAAATAAACAAATGTATTTTTAAATCAGCTGATGTCCAGATTGGCACAATTTTCAGCCTAGGCACTAACAGGTGAAGCACAAAGAAAAATCAGAATTGGTTAAAATCAGGATCAGCTGGACAAAGCTTGATAAAACTAAAGATTGGACATCGGCCACAAAACACTTGCATCTCTGTAAATAATTATACTAGGAAAACAAGTAAATATTATATGGGTTATTTTTCTCTAACATTTCCATAATAAAAAATTAAGGTGAATGCTGAATCTGATTTTTAAACAATGGACCTTAATATCATTCAGGCACTTCACATCATGGCTTTTATTTAAACATTTGACATTCATTTTCTGAAATCTGCAGAGAAGAGCACTACTTTGTTTCCTGTTTCCCATTTATTGTTCAGAAGACGGATAAGAATGAAGAAGTCTTAAATTGCTTTTGCTGCTTTTAATGTCCACACTTGTACTCTAGATTTTAGTGGGCAAGTTGCTAAAACTCACACCTAAACTCAGACTGGTGAAAACGTGTGATAATTAGACCAGTGAGTAAAATTAGGGTTAATTGCAAGTAACATCATTATATTTGCATGTTTTCCTAGTATTTATTACTGATGACGTTCCTAGAAACTCTGGCACTAACAGCTGTGCCCCTGGTGATTACATTTTTTTCCTAAACATTGAATTTTTTAAGTAAACAAATTAAACATGGGTTTTTCAAAAATTTGTGTTCAATTATTTTACTGCAGAAAAAAATATTTTATGAAATTATATATTTAAATGTTTCCTAACACACCTGTAATGTGTTTCGTGTAACTGGTTTTATTTTTCAAAAAAACCTTCTCAAATTGTCCCCCTGCCATTAGGCAAATCCTTTGTTCATCTGATATTAAAGAAAATCTGGGTAAAAGTAGAAGAAAAGTTACAGAAGTAATTCTTAAATGACTGTCTTGGTTTGTGTCTAAGAAGAAAGAGTGCTGTGGATTAATAAATATGCTTTAAAACTATTTGTTTTATTAACAAGAAGGTGACTGATGGAAAATAAATTCCACTCCCTTAATTGGCTGTATATTAAAAAAAAAAATCCTCTCTGTTCTAACCTAATATTGTATTTAGTGCAAACAGCAGAATTTCTGTTTTCCAGATTTTCTAATATTTACAAACTTCATCTAACTCATTAAAACTTATATTTTCAGCTAAAAGACAGCCTTTTACAGTGTGCTGATTTAAAAGGAGGCAGGAAGTTTTTGTGCTTTTTAGATGTTATTCAACAGACGCAATGTTTTCTGGTCCAGTCCCAAATCAAACACGCCCCCAGATACCAGATCAACAAATTACCAATTAATACCAATCCTTTGTCTCCAATTTGCTCAAATTTAAGCTTTAATCACTTAACGTTTGGTTGGAAACCGGACCCATAAGAACGCGAAGCTCACAATGCCTTACATTTGCTTATCAGCTGCTTGATATACACCTCCTCTACAGCAGAGGGCAGCAGAGATTCAAGAACAGGTAAAGTACTTGTCAGAGGAAAGAGGCACATGTTGGTTATGTGTTCAGAGTAATCAAAACTGACAGTCATGCATATCGCTGGCTGCCTCTCACACATCAGCGCTGACTGATGTGGCTCTGTGAGGGTTAGTCAGGTTGTCAGCCGTGCCTACCTCTCTCTGCGTTGTTGTTGGTGCTACCACCTCTGGTCAGCAGCTGGGTCTGCAAGCACTCGATCTCTGTGTCTTTAGAGGCCAAAAGCTGCTGCAGGTCTGAGATTTCTGCCTGTGGACAGAAACAAAGTAGATAACTGTGAATTGGCTTGGACTTGTGGGTCACTGAATATCAAAAATGGGTTTTAGGCGACCAGTCTAGCTGTAGTCGTTCAACATGAATTCTTCATAATCTAGAATTGACTGTTTAGCTAATCAGAAGCAGATCTCAGTGAGCCAAAAAAAGTCACCCATAAATCGTTGCAAATGTCATATGTGGTATATTATTGTTTAGCTCCCTACAAACCTTGATATTTTCAAACCAAGTAAAAAAAATTAAGAATCATTCAGTGGCACTAAAATTGGTAACGCTGCCATATAACATTCATAAACATCTGACAGGGAGTAGCAGGACCAAGGAAGAGCAAGGGGAACAATGTCTTAAAGCAGGTCTTATATTAATGATGCTTTTTATTTAACATTAATTTAAGAAAGGAAATGAAAGTTTCGATGAGTTGCAAAATGTATTTTTTGTTCCTGTCATTTTTGTCTTTTGCCACTACACCAGCCCTCTACAGAATGCCTTACAGAAGTCTTCAAAAACCTTGAACTTTTTTTTTTTTTTTTTTTTTACATTTTGTCACATTACAACCACAAAATTCAAAGTATTTTATTTTAAGGACAAACATAAAGTAGAATAGAATAGCAATAACTTTTATTGTCCCACAGTGGGGAAATTCAGGGGAAACAGAAACACAAGTCAAACAGTAACTTTGAAGTTAAAGGAATTATTATTTTTTTTTTTTTGTTTAGTTTATTTTTTAAATGTGTGATGTGGATTTTTGTTCAGCCTTATTTAGTCAATACTTTGAACGGCCACTTTTCACAGTTACAGCTCAGTCTTTTGGGTCATATCTACCAGCAATGCACAGCTAGATGCAGAACATTTGCTCATTCTTCTTTGTACAAAGCTCATGCTCAGTCAGATAAAATGGAAAAAATCTGTAAACAACCATTTTTTTAAAGTCTAGCCACAGAATAAATCAACGCTTAGTGACTCAGCCATTCAAACAAATTCATATGCTTTCATCATTCCATTCTAGCTCTGGCTGTACATTCAGGCTTTATGTCCTGCAAAAGGGTGAACCGGCATCCAAGTCTCAAATGTTTAGCATACCATAACAGGATTGGTCTTCATTTATTTCACCTGTCCCTAATGATGCCACCGCCATGTTTTACCATCAGGGTGGTTTGTTCAGTGAGATATGAGAACCTTGATCAAATTAAGCAGCTCAATCTGTGATAAAGGACAAGGAGTAGAAGTTAACTTTAATATTTTAAAACAACTATAAAAGAAGCATGTCTGATCTGGAATGATATAGCACTGCATAGCTTTGGTGATACCACTGCAAAAGCTCTCTCACCCCTTACTATGCAGGTCTAGCTAGTTTTCCTTCAAAAATAGTAACCTGCATGTGGGCAAAGAAATTCTGTTTTTGTCCAATCTGACCAGGGCTCCATCTTCCAACTATTTGTTCATATCAACAATTATGGTATGCTTCGAGTTGGTCTTTACATCAAATCCCAATAAAATATACAAACATTTGTTGTGGTAACATCACAGAATAAAAAGCTTAAGAAATATAAATACTGTGGGAGCTCCCAACCATTTCTCGCCTCTTAAGAATTAAACAAATTTTTTAAAAGGTTTTTTGGGTCTGAGTGGCCTTTATTGACAGCGTACAGAGTTTTTGAAGGGGGAGAGAGGTGGGGGAAGGCATGCGGCAAAGGTCGCCTGGGACGGGACTCGAACCAGGGACGGCTGCGTTGAGGACATGGGGGGGCCCGCTCTAACCACTGCACCACCCCAAGAATTAAACATTTTTAATATAGATTTTATTAAGATGAAACCAGTGCATCCCTGAGCCAGTGTTCAGCTGCGAAGATAAATAGTAAAAAGAACAGCTCATTGCTAAGCTGCAGAAAATGAGTGTCAAAAAATAGGTTGATGCACAAGCTTATGTGGTTATTCTGACATGCTATAAATATTATCTCAATGTCTCTTAAAGCTGCTTTTTAAAAAAAATAGAAGTCTACAAAGACAGAGGAAGCATAATAATTCAAAGGGTCCCCTGGTTCTTTTTACAACTTCTGGCTCAGTTATTAATGTTTGTGCATGTTGCTTCACTTTTATGTTGGTGTCTTTAAAGGTGACTAAAATAACAGCTTGTAAACAAGTAAATGATTCGACCAGAAAGTTCAATGCCAATTCAAAGCCATTTGGAATCAAAGCTGACATGAACTTGTTTACCTGACATAACAGAGATAAACCCTACAGGGTCACACAAACACAGCTGATGCATTCACATTAGCGTCATATGAAGCTATACAATCCATGCAAACTTGCATATAAAAAGCAAACTGAAAAAGTGAAGGCAGTAAAATGAATTTCAGGGTGTCTGTTTCTGAACAAGGGAGCACATAGACATGCTAGCCTCAATTTGAATAAGACTAAAAGTAAAACAATGAGAGTCTTGACAAACATTAAGTTATCACAAGATGAGGGAACAACATTTTTCAGTGAAAGGAAAGGCTGTAAGCCCAAAATAGCACAATTAGGACGACACACGACTGAGAGGAAAAGTGAAAGCAGAGGGGGAGCGCATTGTTGGGGATGAGCTCAAACAGAAGAGGTAGGCAGCACATTAGGACAAAAAAAAATCTCATAAAAGTGACAGGAGCAGGAGGAAGAGGAGGCACCTGTGCGCTGCGCCAGCGCTCCTCCCAGTGCTGCTTCTCCAGCTGTGTGTGCTCCACAGTCAGCTTGAGGCTGGACAGCTGGGTCATGAGCGACTGGTAACACACATGGAGAGAGTAAGAGATGGAAAGCTAGAGAGGGGACAACAGGAAGAGGGTAATCACGGGTGAAGGAGGGAAAAAAGTGAAAAGAGAGCCCGCAACAGAGAGGAGTTAATAAAGGAGAAGGAATGACAGAGAGAGAGAGACAGTGCAAAAGAGAGTGAAAGAAGGGGAAGGAGAGGAGGAAAGGAGCATTGTGAGCACAGAGAAGCAACAGCAGTTTGACCTTCAGATTAATTAATAGGAAGCAATCTGTTAGAGATTTTTAACTTTGCTGCTCAGCAGAAAAAAACATCCAAAACTTATATGAAGTGGCAAAATTGTTTTAAAATTATGGAATACACTCTCTGACAAAAACAGGAACGGTTTATTTGAGAGAAATGCAGACCAGCAATGAGTACGCAAATAATTTGTTTGCAAGAAGCCAACACGACTAGAGTAGCACAAGTGGTAGAACCGCAAGTGGATTGACTGTGTTACAGGCTGTTACTAAGCATCAAGTCAAAACAGCGAGTTAGGGATGGATGGATACACACTGTTGGTTTCCAAATTTAAGCAAGTTTAACATCTGTACATCCCATATATTTAGCCGTTGCTTGATGAGACAACACGGCTTTATTGAAACACAGGTCTACTTCAAAAATGAGATTTCTATTAAGATTCATATAGTCCTGTTAATTGTTGTCTAATGCATCTACAATGTGACATCATACCACCACTCTAAGTCTTATAGGACATGCTGTAAAAGTGGCAGCTCCCTGCAAATCAAATCATTAAGTACCCATTACTGGTTTGCAAAATCAGATCACTTCTTCTGGACAAGCATGTATAATTAGTTGAATAAATCTAAAAATCATTAATTGGGAATGTGTTACATGATAATTTAGAAAAGTC
Source organism: Valencia hispanica (assembly GCA_963556495.2). Taxonomy (NCBI): domain Eukaryota; kingdom Metazoa; phylum Chordata; class Actinopteri; order Cyprinodontiformes; family Valenciidae; genus Valencia; species Valencia hispanica. The sequence continues at coordinate 33,077,745 of OY747706.1, forward strand.
TGTTGTGTCAGATAAATTGTATCAAACTACAAGTGTTTTTTTTTATGGCAGTAAATTAATGGAAGTTAGTTGGCATTACTAACTAGAACCCCCCGCCCCCCCCAGATCACCCCCCAAACCTAATCACTTGTTTCTGGTCCCTCTGTGGACATTTCCTGAAAATTACATCAAAATATGTCCCTAACATTTTGAGTTATGTTGGATGTTGTCGAGTTTTAACAGACAAACCCTGGCAAAAACATAACCTCCTTGGTGGAGGTAATAAAGTATGTATTGTACCTTGTTTGCTGTAAAGGTTTTTCCAGTTAGCAATCGTCTCAACATTTTCTTGAAAACTGTTTAATTAACTGTTTACTATCAATATTAAAAAAATGAAAAACTACCTTGGTTTAAAAATTATTTAATGCTCAGATCCAATCAAACATTAAAGGAAAAGAACAAATCTTCTATATCTTAAGATGTGTATATATATAAACGATACATAGACAAGAGAAAAAAATTTTAAAAACTCAATCTACCACAAATATATGCTTTAACTCCTACAAACCCCAGATTTAAAATGTTTTTTTGTGACTAACAGAAACTTCTTGTCTGCTGTTTGTTTTTTGAAAACGTCCTATCTCCTTCAACACTCCTGCATTTTACTTCAACCTATATTACCCTTCTTTGTGATAACCGATAAAGATCTGATATAACGAGGCCATATAAGCCCTGCAGCTGCTTTTCTTCTGTATCATACAGCCACTAACACAAAGAGAACATTGGTTTCTTCTTCTGCAACTGTTCTTGGTAAAACACACAACATGTGACATTTGCATCTTCATGTGAGCAGAGCGAATTAACTCCGTGTACCTTAGTGGCCCTGAGTTTCCTTTCATACTGGCTTTTTTCTCCCTCCAGCGCCTGCACTTTGCTTGTCAGCTGCTTGACTTCTTGAAGCAAATCCTGCAGACAAACCAAATACATTAGTATTTTTAGAAAGTTAAACAACAGCTTTACCAACCTGTGCAAGTTTCTTCTAGGTTTCAGATTGAGCTGTATGCATGCTAACATATGAAAATTATTGTATTCAAACATCAGGCTCATGTTCAATGCAGTTATAAAAGGTCTCCAGGGCTGGACAGAGCTCTGGTTAATATGGGGAAACATGATCCACCTGAAACAGACACCACAGCGTGCAGTTATCAGCAGCCAGGGAAAGGATGAAACCAAAAAAACACAACTGGAAGGCGTCCAGGTTGCACATCTCCCAGCTGACCATTATCACTGTATGAGGGAAACCTTGTAAAGCCATAATTACTGTTACATGACCCATACACCTGGTCAGAGTAGGAGGAAGCAGACATCAACTTTGTTAGTAACCAAAGGAATAATCATCATGCAAACAAACCACATCCGATCCAATCAAAATACAACACTGACCCAAAAACACTGATTTGAAGCGATTCATGAAAAGGAAAGAATCTTAGCTGAAAATATCTTCCAAATGTCTCGGGTATTTAAGGAGCAGAAGCAGAGAGAGATTGCTGAGGATGCACCCTCAGTCAGAGGTATAGGACCCTTCACACTTTCTGGCAACCATGGTCAAAATGTGTAAAAAGGGATAAAAGTAATGTATTTTTTTATCGCAGAAACACATTATCTCACCAAATAATGTAGATAATTCCAACCTTTGATTTAATGACATTAATTCAATTAGGAAAACTAATCTGACCTTAAAAACAATATTTTTACTCAAAATCCATTGTACCACAGTTAGTGGCAGCCCCTGCTATTAATGCACTGTACTGATTTGCCCCACTTTCAATTTTCTGTCTGAGTCCACCAGAGTTTCCTATTAAATGTATTGAAAAAAAATTATTAATGATGCAATCAACTCTAGCAAGGTTTCACAGGGCCTTCAGAAGAAAGCCAGGCCCACAGCATAATTTTCCTTTTACACATCTTGACCAGGAGTGCCAGTACAGTAAGTGCTGCAAATGCACCACTTATTGAAGCACTTTTTGGACTGTAGCTCAAATGTGTGGAAGCATTTGGAAAATTAATCTGAAGTTTTTATTTCTGCCAAAACCACAGCAGAGCATCACCCCAATGTGTCCTGCAGAACACATACAGTTCAGACACTTCACACACACACACACACAACAAAAGAGGTTGTTAGTTTGATTATGTGGGAAATTCTAAATACCAGCAGGGGTTTGTGGACTGGTTAAAAAGGAAGAGAAGGAAAAATGGTGGAAGTATCGTAAGAGGAGTTCATCCTTCATTAGTTTCCATACATGCACACTCTGTCTTTCTCCACTGTGTTTCAGCGAAGCAGAGCTCAGGTTTGACCCAACATTTGGATCACTGCTCTGAGCTGGGATGCCACTTGGGTCCCCCTGTTGGGCTTCCTTCTCCTCAAGGGCCCGTTTCTCCTGGATACGAGTGCTGATCTCTTCCTGAAACTTGCACATCTGCTCCTGGAGCTCACTGATGAGATTTACCACACACTGGCAGGGATGGAAGATACATGAGAAGTGGCAGATGATTTCAAATGGAGTGATGTAAGAAGAAGCAAAGAGAAATATATTGAAGTTAGCTGCAACAATAGGAAGACAAAAGAGAGAAGATGATCATTGGACTCGTTTTTGAATTTGATCTGTACATGGAAATAGGTGTTATCATATCTTGAACTCCCCTGGCTGTGGATAGAAATATTTTTTTTAAGAACAGCAGACATAAAAAACCAGGGAAAACAAACACAGAACATCTATTTGACCAAGGAAAAAAACAAGTCCAAATAGTGTTGGTAACAATGAATGAGACCGCCTCAGGTCAGATGGAGGCCAGGCATCTTTCCTCCTCATCACACATTGCTGAAATAGTGTGACACATAGATACATGTCCAAATATGCAAACTGAACCCAGCGCCAGGCTTTGTGCTCCACTTCCCTACAGGTGCCATGTGACGACTTACAGGAAAAGAGGAGATGAGTTTGATAACAGGTTTTTCTGGGGTCAGTGGTTGAAGCAGAAAGTCCAAAGGAGTTTGGAGAGTTGAGGACAGTGTGAGCAATGTTTGCCTAAAATCAGGAATAAGTACAACTCAATGCAAAACAAAAATGTTTCAGGACGAAAACATATTTGACCCTCTGCTGATAGTCTGCTGTGTGCAAAGAAAAATGTAAGCTATAAGCTCTTCGGGAATCACCTTGTGGGTGCAACACTCCAGTTTTCTGTCTTCATATACTTTGGTATTTTTTTCTATTAATCCCATATAATCCTGATATGGTGTTGATCATAAAGTGCCACACGACTACATTTAGAACTGGTTATTAGTTAAGTTAAGCTGTTAAACTGTAAAATCAAAAATAAGTTATTCAACAAATGTCTTAAGTTTACTATTTTTTTCCTTGATAAGTAAATGTACCTGGGTTTTTTAACTATATGTATGAAAAAAATGGATATGTTGTTGTTTTTACCAATTATTTGACCCAGGGATAGCATTTTGTTTGTTACATGCTTATGTTGTTCTAGATTACTTTTTGGAGGGAACATTTTAAATGACATTTTTTCATAATTAAATGTTGCGCTGAATAAAGGAAGGTTAACCTCAGTGTGAGTGGTGTATATTAAGGGTAAAGATCATAGAAGGGACTGTTTAAAGGTGAACATTTAATGGAGAGGGAGTCATATTAGTCCTAGCTTAAGTAAGCTTGACATACTTCAAAAACTCTTTCATCTTTTCAGTTTCGGATCATTTTTTAACCTTTATTAGTCAAACATAAGCAGGTTAAGAAATAAAAAATATAACGTTTTTTTCTGAAAATCATCAGGTATTGGACTGAAAAAGAAAGAAGAGTTAAAGTCAGCTTAAGTCCAAATACAAACATTTAAAGACCTTCAGAAAGTTTAGTTATAAATATTATTCATATTCCAGCAAAGTTTAGTCTAAGCAGAAGGATGACCATCTCCAATGCTTTAAGCCAAGAGTCAACAACCTTTACAATCCAATAAGCCATTTCTGTCCCTTCTTCCATCTTACAAAGTTTAGACCAACAAGACTGAGCAAGACTAGATGAGAAGATAAAAGTAGAGAGATAAAACAGAAGCATGGAGGCAAAGAAAAGAGAACATATCCTTTGTTTTATACAAGAAACTCAATAAACCCTGACAAACAGCCTCATCTCAGTTATGTGAAATCTTTTAGCAGCCTGTTGTATATCCTGAAAAATGCACCAAATAAAACGCATCTTTCCCAGGCAGTTGTCAGTCTCGTTGCTTGTGTGGTTCCCTGAGGTGAAAGTGTTTTCCCCCCTGGAATGCTCAGAATGGATGCCTGTCATTCCTCTTGACAGCTTACTGGAGCCTTGCAGCTGTTACCAAGCGGACACGCAAACACAAATGATTGGCTTTACTGACAAAACACAAACTAGTTCCAGCTCCAATCTTTCTGACAAAAGCTAAAGTGCACAGCTTTGCAGAAGAAATGTTGCATAAGAGTTACCATATCAGTGGATTAGAGACAATGTCTTGTTGCTAAACTAACCAAGTACTTAGTTGTCAGAGAAAAAGAACTGATTGCATGTTGGACCAGAGGGACACCTTGAGAGCAGAGGCCAACCCCAAAACAAATGTTCCACCTCTGACAGTATATATTGACAAGTCTCAGCCTTGAAACCTTTCTCCACATGGCCTATGTTATGATAACTTACACAAGTCAATGACTATTTACACTGAGGGTGATGTTGGTTCAAGACTGTTAAAAACAGTCAAAGTTAAACGTATATGGCAAAACTGAAATGGACGAACATACCCATGTAGCCATCTGATGCAGATTTAAGCAATTGCAGTCCCGGGGATGTTGTCCTACTTTTTAAAAAATAGGTCTCTACTTTAATACAACTAATTCATACAGTTTAGTTCTCACAAATCCATCTAAGAAATAATCTATTTACAAGCAAGTCAAGTTTGTAAAAAAATAAAAATAAACTACCCACAGCTTAAATCCAAGTATCCACATTGTCTCTGCAGGGCATGTCCCTTGTGTATTGATTGTGATGATTAAAATGGATCAAATAAAAAGCTGCAACATGTCATTCTCTACGAGTTTTTGTTTTATTTAGTTTGGGCAAGCTACTGACTGCTTCTAGTCTCTACTCAAAACAGTACTTCAAACGATCCAAACCATCTACCAAGCAAAATAAAAAATAAGATATCCTGGTAACCCCAACTATGGTCCCTTTCAGTAATTCACACATGCAAAACAAAGGTACAAGGCAACGTGTGGCTGAACTCATCAATGCTGGGTGGGTTCACACAAACACTCACCAGCTCTGTCCTTCTCCCTTACAAAGTTAATCGTAAATCAGTAAACCTAATCAGTTAACGAATCGTTCCACACAAATTCTTGTGTATGACACAGAAACCACAATGAACACTTATAAGGCCTGGCCTGAGAGGTATCTTATTTAAAAAGATTGTCTTGCTTTCTGCTTTTGTGGATTTCAAGTTGAAAACAGGAGGTTAGAGTTAATCATAATCACTTTAGATAGTACTTAAAGTTCAAACGTTCAAGCACTCAAACAGCACAAAAAATGTGTGGCTATTTTCTTGTGACCAGTTGGATAAGGTCTGCAAATTAGTTCTGGAAAGCTGCCAGAATAGAGTAACAGACTAGGAGATAAAACTAAGGATATCAATTTTAGAATGAAATCAAAAATAGCTCAGACAACTTTTTATCTTCTTTTCAGAGAGAAACTAGTATTACAATTATAAGTTTTATCACACTGGACTCCTTACTGAATTAGACAGTTGACAATTTATTTGCAACTGAATTTGTATTGCAAATATCTTTCATGGTGACAGTGCGCGCCTCGCAGGACAGGTTTTTTTTAACAGCTCATCCTTTCCATTCTGATCTTTTCTGTTTTAATCATCGTGTTACCTCCCACTTGCTTCCTCTTCCTCTCTGTCTGCTTCCACTGATGCTTATCCCTCTCCATCCCAATATTATTGGCCTCTGCACATCTACATCGCTGTATCAAGTTTATTCAGTAGAAACACAGCCCTAGGTTCTTAATTCCCAAATGCTAAGCCACAAGAGCGGGCTCAGGATCTACTGTCCTAGTGGGGAGCAGCTAAGAGTCGAAATGAACAAATTGCACACAAAGAAAATAGTCTAGACTACAACAGATAGAGCTGGGGCACATGCATTTGAGCGTTATTACTTGAGACCCATGAAAGTCTTAATAGGTTTGTTTCTACCTTCAGTGGAGCAGAAACTTACCGCTAACCTGAACAGAAACTCTGATTCAGGGACACACTGCACGCAACCTTTCACTTTCTATAAATTACATCATCTCAACAGGTTTTAGTGCAACTGCTGTGGCTCTTTGGACATCACATAGTTTGTAATTATCTGTCATAATTTTCTAACCTATTGAATTTGATCTTTTATAAAACCATAAACAGTGCAGGCATGTAATTTTCGTGATTATTTTTATGTTTGGCTTTTGAGTAATGTTAAACTTTTCAGAATAAATTATATAACTGAACATTGTCCATTAGAAATAAATCAGATGACACAGAGGAACAAGCTATTTTTTCAGGGAGTCTTTGAATCACGTAGCAATCTTGTGATACTTTGAAGGCCTTAAGGTGAATCACGCTCTCATTCTTTAAAACAGTTTTTAATGAAACAATTTTTGTACTTTGAACTTAATGGCTATTGTTGAAACCACTTGTAGAAACTCTGATGTGCTCTGGCTTGTTTGAGAGTTTCAGAGCTGTGCTAGATGTGTATCTCATCAAGGATTTCATCATTAACTGTGCCAGTAACGTTGTTTTTCTTTGTGCTGTTGGAATGTTTTTGTTACATTCTTATTGCATGTGTGTGATAGTTTCAAGACAAAAGAGCAGGTCCTTCATCACCTGATAAGTGCTCACATTACTATAGCTTTCATAAACCTGTGGAAAAGCCTTTATGAGTGTGTGATTTGTTGATTGGTTTTAGTGGCAAATCCAAACCAGTAAGACAACAACTGTAACTGTGACTGTAAGAGTGAAGCTTGCGGTTTCTAGAGCTTCTTGTGAAACCCATAACAGTTTTCTGACCTATTACACTTGGGCAAAACTTTTGGAACCCATGAATCTAAGGTCTTCTCCAGGTTTGATTACTGCTACTAGTGTATTGCACAGAGTGAAAGGGAAAATGACAACCAAGACATACCTCGATATTTTTCAACTTCACCTCAAATCCAGAGAGGATTTAAACTTGCGACAATGTTGGGAGTCCCAACCAAACACACATCAGAAGGGTCTTGGAATTGATAAACAATAGCTCCAGATTAAACCCTGATCAGAAATTTGTAGACCATGCTAAAAAATCAAGTCCATGCCATAAAAACCAACCAATTTAAATGAACTCGCATATTTTTGTTGTAAAGCAGTGATCAAGTATCCAGCTCCTTTCTGTGCCAGAAGCTTGTTGATGGCTGCAAAACGCAAATGCTGAGGTGAAACAGGCTAAAAAAACTTTCCACCAAATACTAAAGGTTATGTACGTATATGAGGCTGCATGTATAATTCGGGCCCCCAAGTGGGTTGAAATTAAACACAAATTTAAATTTGTACATCCAATTCTGCTTTTAAAAATTGTAGGAAACTGTTGTATAAAAATGACATCCCGGAAAAATAACAATTCCAATAAATAACAAAAAAACTCAGGTAAGTATTATATTCATGGTAATAAACAGCATATATACCTTTCTGACTATCATTGTAAACATGTAAGCAAAATTTGAAGTTGTAAATTTCATACGTTAACTTTGTGATTATTGGTTTTGTTTTCTCATACCTTGTGTTTATTTTGCAGCACCTCCACTGTGACCAGCTGAAAACCAACAAGCTTCTACCAAATTTCAGACGCTGTTAACATTAAGCACATATTTACAAATGTCAGGCTCCTTATTCCTGAGTCCATCTGCCACCAGCAAACAGGTGAGTCACACAAAGAAGGGATAAAGGGGATTTAAGGCCACTTATTTCCCTGCATACCATACATACTGCAAATTAGCAGTTGTTTCAAGCAGTTAGCTTGAAGCTTTGTTTCCTTTCAACAGCTGCCTCTTAGGAAGACAGTACATGCAAAGATCTGAAGAAGGTTAAAAAGAAAGTAGAAATGGGTAAAAAAAAAAAATTAATAGTCGTTTTGTCCTAAAGATCTTGATAGAAAACCCTGTGACTGGCAAACCATTGATTGTTAACATGGTGCATTTCTGAGTCTACACTAACCAATAATGAATACAGTTAAAAACTCTTTTGAGTAGGACATCTCTGGAGACTCAGAAGCTGTCAGAAGTTAAATAAATAAGTGACAGACATTTATATGAAACATGTCTGATGGTCCCAACAAGCAAAACTACACCACATATAACTAGAATATTAGCAATGTGAATCAGGAATTGGAAGATAAAAACAAACTAATATGAAAAATATAGTGTAAAATCTTAGTAAAACTTGGACTTTTAGACTAAATTTAGCCCAACTTAGTTAAGGCATCCACAGACAGTTTATTTCTTCTGCAGTTCTTTCAACCATAGAAACTTTTTGTAAGCAATCACTTTGATGAAGTGATTATGAAGCCTGCTTTAAAAAATCATCAACAAAGCATTAATTCCCACAAAATATCAAATTGAAAGCTACAATAAATGTTCAAATGTTGTTGAAGGTTTTTCCTCTGATAAATAGGGTTTAGACATGACTTGTTGTCCAGCACAACATGCAACCACCTGTTTTTTTATTGGAAATAGGAAAAAAGTTTCTGTTACATAAACTGCTAAAAAGACCATCTTTTTGCATAGCAGATTTTTTAAATGCCATAAGTTATATTGTTTACAAGGGGGAAAAAAGCCCTTTTTGTTATCTCTGTGTGAAAACGAGAAACATTGTCTCAGGAAAAACACTAGTTGTTTGACATTCCCATACCTCAGCTTTGTTGTTCTTTGTGTTCTCTGTGGGATCTTGAGGGTTTGTGTTGGTTTGTGTTTCCTCCATGGTGACCAGCTTCAGTTTCAGGTAGGACACTTCGTCCATCAGATCCAGCTTCTGAGTCTCTAGAGAAGTCCTGCTCATCAACTCCTGAAAATACAAACAACAAATGTACTCTCTAGATCCGATTGCACACGTGGTAGAAAAGCCACTGATGTTGCTTTTGCAGGACCCAGTTACCAGAAAATGTTGTTCATGTGTGGTGCATGCAGGCATTGAAGAACTCCACTCAGCACAATCTTCTTCCCACACTAAGATAAGTCTGGCTGGGGGATAAAGACCCCACAAAGCTAAATATACATGCTCTCACGCACACACAGTTTTGCTGCAGACTATTAATATCGCCGTCCTTCACTGGTAGAGAGAGGAAAAGAAAGCATGTCTGGTCTGAAAAAGAGACAAATAAGAGATGTATTCTCCCCTGAGCGTATTCAAGTTTTTGTTTTATATGACTCATAACTCTGCTTTCAATTCCTCATTCAAACTACGTCTAATTCCCTTTCTGGGTTTACTTAATTCAGACTTGAGTAGTTGTGGAATGATGATGAAACTTCTGAATGTCATCTTGTTCAAAATACTTATGAAAGAAATTCAAAAGAAAATTAACTTGTGAGTTTTTTTGTATAATACAGGTATAGATGGGCTAGAATGTTCTGATGTACAGTCTGTGATTGTTCTAGTCTTTCTATACCTTTTTTTCTAGTTCTAGTATATTTTTTCATTTTAGGATGAATCAAGAATATGACTTTTTACAGATTATCTTCAAGAAATTATAGATTATGTTAAATGACTCGCGGACATGCCAATATATTCATTTTCAATTCAATTTGGCAATGTGTAGAATTTTTAATTCTAATCAACATAATGTTAAGGGGACACTTCCCATTCACAGAATGATCAGCACAGGATGTGGAACGTAGGTTTAACGTCCTACCTGAGGACAATTCAGCATGATGGAGAGCATACTTTTTTACCATTACAAACTTATTATTCACTTATAATACATGAATGGTTAATGTATGATTTCTACTCAGAATGGTTTAACTAACCAAAAAAACTAACCAAAAAGGAGGTTTTAACCCCCCCACCCCCTCCAATAAAGCCCTTACAAATACAAGATATAGATGGGCAACTAAATTTGACTTTTTTCTTTGGAAAATAAAAAGTGTAATGGGTATGTGAATCAAAGGTTCCCTTATAGAGATACATTCCTCCAAATAATGCCGGCATTTGGCTGTGCTGGTTGCTAGGAGACCAAAGGAAGCAGCTAGATTTATAGACTCCCGTTAGAATACAGGCTGGCAAAGACCAGCCCTGGCATTGCATTGCTCAGGTAGAAACAGGAAAAGCAGGCAAAGAAGAAGCAGCTAGAAAGATTAGGGTTCATAGTAATTTTGTCAGTGTTGGGAAACTTTAGAATCATTTCGCTGCTACATCAGACTGCTCTGCAGTCATGCACCATATACACAAGGTTAGGTTTGAAAGTGGTGACCGTTAGGGTCTATTCCATTCGGATAAATATGTCACTGGCATTTAGAAAGTGACTGCTTGGTAACTTGAAAATTACAACTGAACAATCGTTGCAGTCCAAGCATACTGCATAATGGGATTACTCATGATGTTACTGTAATTATTTCAATCTATTATCCACCCAACTCTCTGTTATTTTTTGTGCTTAATGTACAAAAGTGATATTGAAAATCTTAAAAGCCAACACTCTCTGACCACAAACGGATACAGTTCCACTCCAAGTGGACATAGTAAACAAGTTGTGTCAACACCACAGCCACACAGACAGACAGTTAAAATACCATAATCACTCCAGCTCAGAAAATCTGCTTAGTTATGGCAGCTGACTGTCAGTTTGCAATCTCACACCAGCGTCACATTACAGAGGGATAAGCTGAAACATTTAGAGGTAATTTATCCAATGTCTGAGGTGGTTGGCTACAGCTCAGCTGCTTGACATTTGATTTTACTAAATTATAAAAAGCAACACGTACCAAATTATCATGTCCTAGATACTCCTTGCTCTTAATTATAGATCACTTTAAAAAAGCTTTAATGATCTCCAAATTAACAAACCGATGTGTCTAAATCTGGACTGTAAAGTGGTTATTTTTAGAGAAACTATATATATATATATATATATATATATATATATATATATATATATATATATATATATATATATATATATATATATATATATATATATATATATATATATATATATATATATATATATATATATATATATATATATATGCCTTTAGTGCTCTTTACATAAACAGCATGGCAGACCCTTTTCTCAGTTGCAGGCCAGATAGAGAGATTATTGGTCTACGTCACTCCCTGCTCTACTGAGCGTTTAGAAATACATACATATACACACACATATATACATATATATATATATATACATATATATATATACACATACATACACATTCATCAGGTACAACTGGCAGGACTTTAATGATGGTCTTGTTTGGAGACAAATAATTAATTTGATTTATATGGGTGTGTGTAGGTCTTACTTCGTGTTCACACCACTGCATTACAACACTACTAAAGGATGTACAATAGTTTCCAAAAAGCAGTTTTAATTGGGAAATGTCATATGAGGATGTGTGGGAGGATCACCTCCGGCATGATCAGCACTGCATTCACTTGCAATTGGACATTTGACATTTACTCATTTAAACACTACTTCAAATGGCATATGGGTTTATGTTCCAAAGTGAGATTAATTAACTTTTAACAACTTACTTCAAGAATGGCAGAAAAACAGTTGAATATTGTTCAATATAGTTCGTAAAGAGAGAATCTCTCTTGGCAGGTCAAAGCTTTCCAAAAACGTCTGGTTGGAAATTGGTCATAAAACTGCGATAGGTGCATGTATATAGCTATTTACTGAAAAAGGAAAATTAAGTATCCTACTAGTGGGTATAAATGTAAACACAGAGAGTGTAAACTAAAATAGGAAACTGAGATCTAATGTAAATAATACTGAATTAATGCTTCAAGGCCTTGGCATAGGTAAAGAAAGCAGCACCCGATTCCAGCTTTTTCGGGCACTCTTTGTGTATTACACATCATATTTTAGTTACCAACTATTTGGCTGAACAAGCCAAGTTAAATAAAGGTAACACAGGTTTTAGTATTGTATGTAAAATTAAGTGTTTAAAGGTGCTAGCTTTGTATGTTTAAACAGCATTCAGTTATCAGTAATGGAAATATTTGGATTCATCAGAGGTACATCATGGACCTGGACAATCCTCGTTGTACCAAAGCATTATTTTAACTTGCACACAGATAAAAGCAAGCTGGCAGAGAAGGCAGACATGTCACCACAAATTAAATCCTTCAAATCTGCCTTCTACATCGACACAAGGAGGATTTAAGAAGCTCGAGCAGACAACAAAATACCACACAAGAGACACAGAACACCATTATCAGTCTTCACGCCTAAATCTCTCTTTACCAAACATCTAGTATCGCTTTATATGTTTGATCAGCGGTCATTACCCACTGCATATAAACCAGTACAACACCCGTATCTCAGTGAGTCTGAGAGCCTCAAATCGTGACTGACTGCAGAAAAGATTCATTGAAGCAGAAATTTTAATAATTGTCTGTCAATCTCAGATATTGTATTTTGCATTCCTACATAGGTTCAGAAAATATTTATTAAAGCTAACGGGAAGATGGAAAGAAGCATTACACCCGTGATGAGGTTTTTTATTTTGGAGCTGGGGCCTTTTTACTCCCAATGTTGACAACAAGGAGGACAAAGAGCCTGTTGAGAAGTTTAAACAGAGGCTGATTCTCTGGCAGTCAGGGTTGAGGTCCTTTTGTGTCCAGCCTGGCAGAACTAATGAGTTTACTTCACTTATGACGTCAAGAAAAACAACTGGAAAAAAGCCTGGCCTTTTCTGTTGTTAAACTAGCTCAGGGTGGTGGTGGTTTTAGTTACCTTCACAACAGTAGATGTAAAAGAGACATGAGTTCAGACAATCCAACCTGTGTTAGATTTATGTAAGAGATTTCAGATTAAGCCAATTTTTCAAAAATACTTGAAAATAATATGCACATCTTCATTATTCATTTCTAACATCTGGATGAAAACGCTTCCTAAACATTACAGACTGAAGCTAAAAACATTTCGGTCCACTGGACTATAATTAGTCTGTTGAGCTAACTGCCAACATCAGCATGTTCTCAAAAATATATCATGCTGACAGAAGTAAAAATGTCTGCTGTAGAGCAATTTAGTTTGGCAATTTGCTGTTTAGCACAAAACAAACCCAGAGGAAAACTTCGATGATCACATGAGCTCTCATCATTGATCCTGCAGTGAATTTCAATGTTTACAAAGTATTATGGCAATCCCAGTAGTATGTAGAAGAATTTTATCATGATAACCAATGCTTCTGCTTGTGTTTTAGTTAAGATGATATGGAAAAACCAACATAGTCTTAAAGGGATGGTTCGGTATTTTTAGTTTTATGAGTACTTAACTTACAAGTGCATCATTAAAAAGTTCATTTATTTCAGTAACTCAATGGAAAAGTGATTTATTTCAAGCATTTATTTGAATGGCAATGAGTAACAGCAAGCTGGCAGAGAAGGCAGACATGTCACCACAAATTAAATCCTTCAAATCTGCCTTCTACATCGACACAAGGAGGACTAAAGGAAGCCCAGCTTGCTTTAATCACAGCCTTTTGCTTATTTTCATTATTGGTTTTAAACTCAAATCTTCTTGACAAAACTTAATAGATTCTCTATGGGGTTTAGGTCAGGCCAGCTTGCTGAAGAATCAACCACAATGATTAAATAAGGTTTTGGTGCTTTTGGCAGTGTGGGCAGCCTTCAAATCTGGCTGGAAAATTAGCATGTCGACAAGGCAATGAGAGACATTAAGAGCTCTAAAATTTCCTGCAGATGGCTGCTCTGACTTTGGATTTCAGAAAACACAGGGGATCAACACCAGCAGTTAACATGGCTCCCCAAATCATCACTGGCTGGCATCAACATCTCACTGGACCTCAAACAACTTGGATTCTATACCTCTCCATTAACAGACAAGCAAAATTAACATCCACCTGAAGAGGACACTGGGCAGTTGAGCAATAGTCAATTCATTTGTCTTCTTGGCCCAGGTAAAACACCTTCTGATGTTGTCTCTTTGTCTTGGTTCAGGAGTTGTTTCACACCACAACTATGATAGTTGTAGCTGATTTCCTGAATATGTCTGTGTATGGTGACTGTTAAAGCACTGACTCCAGCTGCAGTCCGATGTGAATTGCCCCCAAAATATTGAAAGGGCTTTGTTTCACAGTTCTCCCTGTTGCATGTGCACTGTTTCCTGCTGCATTTCTTCCGGCCCGACAACTTTCCAGTGGTATACATGGATACAGTACTTTCTGAACAGTCAGCTTCTGTAGCAATGACCTTTTGTGGCAACCCCTCCTTGCAATGGGTACCAATGATTGTCAGCTGGACAACAGCATTCTTGTCCCTTAATGTCCAACTGAATGACAGACAGATAAAATTTTCAATGATATTCCAATTATTTGAGATCCAGAGCCAACAGGTTGTCTGTGACTGAGGCCAATTCCCTCTAGGGCGATGTCAATTAACTAAACGAAAGACATACAGTAAGCATAAACAGTCGTCAATACAGCCTCGTTTCCACTGAGCGGAATGGTGCGGCTGGGTCCGGTCCGGTCAGTTATTGCCTAATTCTGACTTTTCATGGGAGCGTTTCCACTGCCTACTGAACTCTCCTTGAGCAGGCGGGGTTTACCCTGAACGCTTGTGTGGTGTCCTACTGGAAGGACAAGGAAGTGGGTGACGCGCAAAAAACACAGAAAAAGTGTAGGAAGAAGCAAAAACAATGGAGTCCATCCAGCAGCTCATGGTTGTCTTTCTTGCTTTTTCTTTATACAAATATGACCGCTGTGTGTAATAAAAGGCTCCGTGCGGAACAGAGGACCGGTGTGTAAAGTTGCCGCGGGGGTGTCATTGAAACTTACTGCAGCGTTTAAGAGTTCACCCAATCAAAGGACTGTGTTATGTGACACCAGTAGCTCCACCCTAACCGTATCAGGCCATTGTCCTGTGGACCTACACCTGAAGGGGGACCATTAATGGACCGGTACAGGCCTGCTGTATGGGCCGTTTTTACAATGGATACAGACAAAAAGGCAGACTGGACCAGACCGAGCAGGACCGGACCAGACCACTCAGCGGAAACGAGGCATAAGATGTATAAAAATATTCAGGAATCAAACCAATGACAACTGCATCAAGCAGTTGTCATTGGTTTGATTCCGCTGAGTGGTCTGGTCCGGTGAGTGGTAGCGCATGAGCATCACATATAGAGGCTACAGTCCTTGATGGACTGTAGCCTCTATATGTGATGCTCATGCGCTACCACTGAGCCACATTGTGCTCCTTTTATTGGATTTTTTAAAGTCATTTTAAAACTGTTTTATTAATTACTCCTTGTAAAGTACCTTGATCTCTGGGAAAAAAATCTTTTTAACTCCTTATAGACAACTGTCACGCAGTAATCTCAACCACAGCCAAAGTGCTGTTTTTATACTACCAATACTTGTTGGATATTAAACACATACAAATTATCATATTGGAAGCAATCTCCCACCATCTAGTGGTCAGATTCATGACCAATCTGTTATTTTGCTAATTTGCATTCTAAATGCCGACATTTATGTGTAATGTCTGTGCTACATTCAAGTTAACAAACTGTACTTAATTTAGAATCTGTTTGACAGCAAAAACAATGATTATATTTGATAGAATTGCATGTAAACTCAGGTAATGGGTTAAATGTGCTATATAAATAAATTCCAATGGACTGGCTTATTGATTAAAGCATTAAAACAATAGTATTTCAATATAACCAACCATGCTAGCATTACAGGAAAGACAAGTCACCTTCGTTTGGAGTTTGCTTTAGGATAAACTTTGTCTTATTCTTTCCAGGAAACACTGTTGAGCTTTGAACTGTTAAGCCTACTTTGTGTTGATGTCATGCACATCACCTCACCCTAGCTCAGAGGAGAGGAGTCAAAGAAGGTCAAGACAAACTGGAACAAGCAATAAAACTAACTGCCAATCCTTTATTAATTATCACTCCCAGCTGAAACTTTCAGCACCAATGTTTGGCCATTTAGTATGTTAGCTGGCATAAACAAGATGTCAGTTTTTAATTAAAAACCAATATGAATGTTTTGTTTGTAATCTAGCTTTAAGAAAATTATTTTCTCTCATAGTAAAGCTCATTTATAAAAGCTTGTCCAATCACTCAAACCCAGGGTTACTGTAAGTTTCAGTAAGTTAGCATTAATGACATTTTAAGAGCTGTTAAAGAGAATTATTAATTAGGTTTAAGATGTACATTAATTTAAAAAAAACACATCCTTCATACAATAAATTTCATGTAATTTACTTATAAATTAAGCAAGTTATTTAATATAGCAAACTATACTAATAATTACTGATGGTACATAATCCCATTGTTAAACATTGGGAAGATGTATCAGTCGCAATAAATGTACGATTATCTGTCTCCCCTCGTTCCCATCTAGGTGTCCAAGACACTTTTTGGGATATTGGAAACATGCAGCGGGTGAGAACATCTACTGCAATTAGATTCTATGCAAAAGCATGAATATTACATCAGCATGCAAAGTGTGAATTTATTAGACTTGAAGATTACTGCAGTCTGAACAGCCTTTTGGGATATCAATACTGTACACAAGAATATTGCCACAACATATTTAGAGACGAAAAAGAAAGTCATCCACCTCAGCTGCAGGTTTTCATTAGTGTAGAGTAAATCTAGATCATTAATGCTTGGATTCTGTTTGTCATAGCAGATCTGTACTTGCAGTCATGGCCTATTATAGATGTCACTAGTGGAGGCATGTATAGCTATGATCGTAGGACATCTATAAAGGCATAAAAGAAGATGTTTTAACCACAAACATGGAGGTTGAGGCTTTGCAAGATGGATCATGTGATTGTGATCTCCAGCTGCCTGGCAAAGTATGCAGGTAAGCAGGGTGGTGTTGAGCTGTGTGCTGCACAAATACTCTGCTAAAGGTAAAGATATTAGTAGTTCTGCCCATGGTTAACTTTTTCGACTTCAAATTTCTAACCGAAACATGGTTTATCATTTCTGACTGAATAAAAAAATCCTTACAAAAGATATCAGAAATCATGACTTTACAAAAGCAGGTTTTGAATAATAAAAAAACTGATTTAATACGAAGCATTTTACACTGCTAAAACATTAGTTGTGCATATTAGCAGCAATATTACAGGCACTGCTTTAACTTAATACAGAGGACTATTAACTACTTTGAGAAGAAAAAATAAAAACAGCTCAAAAGCATTAAAATCCACAACAAACTGTTGTTTTTTTTACATGTTTTACCTGTTGCAGCATCCCCTCTGTAGAGGCCAGTTTCTGTCGGTGCTCTTCCAAAGAGGTTTCCAGGTCTCTGATTTTCTCTCCCTGTGCCTCCACCTGGTCCGTCAAAACGCTCACCTGTTAGAGGACAAAATCCTTTAATGTGGTAGTTTTTCATTTTTCTACTTAAAAACCACAAAATACCAATGGTCTCACTTTGAATCCCAGCTATCACTAGATGAAGCATTCAAAAAATATTCAGATAGTTAGGGAGGCACCAATTACTCAGTATATGACTGGGACAGTGCAA
Source organism: Valencia hispanica (assembly GCA_963556495.2). Taxonomy (NCBI): domain Eukaryota; kingdom Metazoa; phylum Chordata; class Actinopteri; order Cyprinodontiformes; family Valenciidae; genus Valencia; species Valencia hispanica. Next base: position 33,095,537 of record OY747706.1, read on the forward strand.
TTTTTGGTTCTAGCACTTATCCCAGATAACTCAAGTTAGTAGTACAAAATCTGTAAAAGCAAACGTAGTTACTAAAAGTTAAAAAAATTATACTCCACAAAGGCGTGTCTGCAGCTTTGGTAAAAAAAACTTAAAGGAACAGGGGGCAGGATTTGTAAATAAAATAAACATCCATGTCCAGTTTTTTTTAATGCTGTTGGGTGATGAAGCGGTATAAATCAAAAATAATGAGCCCACCCACCCTCGTATCGTTCCATTTTCTTAAACTGGCTGTGTGCTGCAAAATGTGCTGCAGTTCGGGGCCCGAATTTCCCACGCTGTTGCGGTGTGACGTCAATTGACACTGCGTGCGTGTTCCCGACAGCTTTAAAAGAGGCAGAAAAATGGTCGCAGACCTCCATTGATTCAATTGTGAGAATGGATTCTTCTGCAACTGGGAAACGACTCACATCCCACTGAAAAGTGGCACTAAGAAAAAGAAGTATGTCACTGTGAAGAGTTATGTTTTTTTTAGTGAAGCGTTTGTGCGCGCTCCCGTGCGGGTGGCTGCAGTTACTTGCAGCGCCGGCCGCGTCGCTCGTGAGCTTCGTTTCTCCATTTTGCCCCATGCTCTTTCAAAAGATAAGGTTTTAGTAGTATTTCAGTCTAAATTAGTTGTAGGGACTAACATTTTCCAAGCAAGAGACAAATGTAAACATATTTACTAGATGAAACAATGGAGCTAAAATTAGCCTTGCTATATTCATATGAATAATGAAAACAGCTCATATAGTTAGTAAAAGTTTTTTTCCCTGAATTAGAATATGCTGAACAATAATGAAATGTATGTGCATGGCAGCTAATCTGGTAGAATTCTAGGCACTGATGTAAAAGTGTGATGAATACATTTAGAAATTGTTAAATTAGAAAATGTTTTTTAGTGTATTCTCAGCAACAAATACAGGATATGCTTAAAATGCTTTATGTAGCCAAGTTTAATAAATGGGTGTGCTAAAGTTTGTTCAGTGGATGTTTGCGGTCTTACCTACTAAGAAATTAAAATGAAGCACAAAATATGTTCAGTAAAAGGACTAATACTTTGGGTTTTATCTAACATTTTATATTTTAAGAAATATTTAGCTTGCATCATTATGGAAAGACCTTACATCAGGGAAAATGTTACCCCACAAAATAAAAGAAAATGTCTATTTGCATTAACAACTTGTGTTGATAGGCGAATTCATATATATTTTATTCTGGTCGCAGTCCATACAAAATCCTACCGAGGGTGACAAATTGACCCCACTCCTCACACTGGACACCCCTTGTTTAGATCAAAGCATATTTATGTGTTAGGATGGTTTATTCCAAGTCCATACCAAAATCCAATTCAGATTTGTGACAAGAATTGAAAATTGCTGTTCACAGACGCTCTCCATCCAACCAAGGATGTTAAGGAATTTTGCACAGAAGAATGTAAACATTGTCAGTCTGGTAGAGATGTTCCCCAAAACTGTGACAGCTGCAATAGAACCTACTACAAAACATTGAATCAGGGGAGCTGGAAAAAAACATGCATCATTTTCCCTGCACTTCATAATTACAAGCTTTTTACTGGCCTATCATGTAAAGTATCAAATAAATTCTTTCAAGTTTGTTGTTGCAACGTGTCAAAGTGTGAAAAAGTTCCCTATTCTAAAGACACTCTATATCTATAGAGGAAGCTAAATCTGTAAATCTTTCTGTAACTCTATACATTTATCCTGGCAGATCCCAACATTCAACTCCACAGCAACATTCATTTACTCAGCAACTTGTCACTCAGGAATGCGTTTCACAGTTCCTATAATCTGTCAGACAACACATTTACCTCCTGCCAAACACACTTTAACCCTTGTTTCATTACTGCAGTGTGCTAAATCCATCTGACATCAGCTGATTCTCTGTCACTTCTATGGCACTTCTATGGTTTTCAGCCCTGCAGTCATGTCCTGTCTCGCAGCCAACTTTTTGACTCAGCACGCATTAAATGATCTAAACTCCCGTCATTTCTAACAATGTACCAAATATATTGAGTTGCTTTTAAGATACTACTAGGAACAGTCATGTAAATCAAAAGTACCTGATAACTGAAATGAGTATCTTATTACTAAAACAAGAACTATTTTAAACACATTTAGAAGGAGCGTATAAAGTGTAAAAAGGAAGTTTAAAGTACAACTTCTTACCTCCAGTGAGCACAAACAAAGAAATAGTTCCTTATTGAACTACATGGACGTCATAAGTTAACCACAGAGGGCATATCCACTAACATGGAGAGAAATAAATGGGAAAGCAGAGCAACACCTAACATATGCAGTCATGAAGCTGAAGCAGGTAAGGAGAAAGTAAAGCGGAAACCCAGAAAACTGTCAACAGCCAATTGAATGCTCCGTCAAAGAAACAGAAGCCCCGGTCATCCTGGTTATCAGCCAATCAGAGCTAATGTCAGATTTGGAATGTGTAAAGAGTAGGTGTGCATGTGGGGGAGAGGTGGTGGTAAGGAATGAGATATAGACTTTATGATAGCTTTGTGAGCCGGGGTCGTTCAGCCGGGCGTGAGCGTTGCAGAAAAAACTGGTGCTTTTCAAAGAGCGAAACAAACACAGAAGACAGGAAACGGCAGCCTGAGGAGCAGCTTGATAACAGCAAATTAAATTTGAGGAATTTAAAGACAGACTGTGGAGATTACAGCTCCCTGAACCAGCTATTAAACTGATCTGAGCACATAGAGGACCTGTTGACATCACATCGTTCTGAGACCTGTTATCATCTCCTGCTTAAATTTTACAGTCTTGACATTTACAGTTGAGGTTGAAGTTTTCACATGTGGTTGTGAAAGTGTCTGGGCATGATTTGTAATGAAATAACGCAAAACATCTGAAGTTCCTTGATTACAGACCAAAGCAGTTAGGATGGTAACAAAATCCTGCCAGAAATTCATGCTATGGATTTAAATTACCATTTGAAAATAAACAGGAAACGTGAAATATTGTATATCTTTTCATCAACATTTGAAATTACTGGAGAATTCAGCCCTGACCTGCAGCACCAGAGATTCCTTGTCTCCTTCTAGTCGAAGCAGCCGTTCCTGATAGGTTTCATTGTTGGCTGGAGAGCAGATGCTCACCTGGACACAAGGCACAAGAAAGAAACAGGCAGATTAATATGAAGCTCATGGAGGAACTGGGAGGGATGGCCTTTGTTGATTACACAAAAAACTAACACTGACTCCAGTTTTCTGATGAAATCCCAATTTTTCTGAGGCAAAAGCTTTGGAAGTTGAGCTTTGTTTAGCCTGTCTGATATGAACCATATCAAGCCATCTTAAGGTCGAGAGATCGCTTAAGCCTAGTTTATACTTCTCTGTCAGCAAGTTTGGACTTACACTCACACAGATACTTCTTTGTTGTTGCAAAGCAATTCTCCGCCAGGATAGTAAGGGGTGTAGACCTTTTCTAGCGGTTCTGCCTACCATTGCAGTGACATCTCTGGTCAACGACAGTTTATTTACACAGCTTGTAAACAGAAGTGCAGCTCATTGAGTACTTTGAAAATGGATGTAAACAAAAACATAGCGGACTGTTTTGATTCTACAACTCCTGGTGTTCAAAATCGCCAAAACACCATATTAGACAACCCGGCCTTGCAATATAAAGCATCTAGTGCCGGGCTGACCAATCACAGACGTGCGTCCTTGCGTACCTGTTGGAGAGCCCTTGACTCAACGGATAATGACGCTGAGTGTCTTCACACCTCCCCTGGCGGAGAGGTATGAACTATGCTTTAGACCTTATCATGACAACTTTTAGTTGAGGAAAATCAGTCTATTTGTGGATTTTTTCATATAGCATATCTAAAACTTTTGAAAGAAAATACAGCTTGAGAAGCTGAAATACCTTGGTGAAATGCTACTTGACATGCTACTGGCTTGCATTTGCAAAGCAGTCAATCCAGGAGCACCATTTATTTTGCTTGGCACTGGCTGTACCTCCAAGAGCAGAGATAAGAAATACAGTGGATGTTAGCTTCTGTGGTAGCCAAGACAATTCTTCTATGCGTATTAATGCATAATACTGGGGAATTTCTGTATTATCATGTGATATAAACTTCCTTTTATTTTTTACAGCTTACATTCTAGAACCTAAATGTTACTTAAAACGTTGATGTTACCTACCAGAGCCTATGGTCTAATTTTGGGGATAAGTCAATAAAATGACGTGATGTAAATGTCTTTCTATTTCCAGTGATTGTGGCATCCATTCCTGGAACTCAACACATTTTTTAAAAACCACAAATGCTTTTGTTTTTAAAGTACAAAGTACAATCTTCCTTTTTAGAAATGCTTGGCTGACCTATGAAGTAGAAAATAAAATGAAGGCAGTGTTGTCACTTTTTGATTTTGTACTCGTCTACGAGATTTTCTGGTGCCACTAAATAAGGGAGAAGAGTGAGAATAAAAAAGGAAAGGAGAAAGTTTAAGTTTTGATGAACTACAAAGTTAATTTAGTAAAGAATAACTAATTTAAAATAACCTTTGGTTAATATGTGACTTCCACTGATTTATAGTGAAAATTCATGTTCTCCCAACAGAGAGTAATTTCTGTACTTACAGCCCTTACACCAGGCTTGTTTTCTTGCAGGTGTCTAGACTTTCCTTCGTCCAAGATTTCCCACCCAAAATACATACATAAAAGAGATTACCGTGAGAAACTAACTGTAATACTTACTGGAGGCTATATTTCTTCAGAAAGTTGATTAACAAAGAGTTCTACGGGATATGAGTACATGTATATGTTACAAAGTACGTGCATATGTATTTCATTAAGTACCACACTGTAAATTGTTATTGTAATTATTGGCCATAAATTCATATCTCCAACCATCTATTTTGTAGAAACATGATTTAAAAAATTGGTCATGTTTGTAGTGCACCAGTGGTTTAAAATTTGAAAAACCAATCTGAATCCATTTATTTTCTACAGTGACTTTTTAGGGTTACTGTAGGTAAGATAGCAGCCATTTACACAAGAAGCTCACATAATCATCCCTGTTTAAAGCACATGATGGATTCCTATAAAACATCATCTGACTCATCAGAGTCTCATTTATCTAGAAACAGACCTACACTGTCACTGAAGCTTCCGATAAAACTTTCATAAGACTTCTGATTCCACCTCTGACCTTTGAGTGGAACAAAACATATCTTACATAAACTGTTATGGATATATTTTTAAGCCCCTTTGGACAAACAGGAAAAGAACAGGAAGACGCTGTATCAGGCTCTTGTCTAGAAATAGAAAAGGTTTCTAGCATATACTATAATATAAACGGAAGAGACACTCTGTGTCAGAAACTTCCCCAGTTCTCATCTGAATTACATGTTCAACAACTCAGGAGTTGAAAACAAAACTCAAACAAAGCAACTGCAGATGAAGAGTTGCTGAAACAGTTTCTATTACTTTCAGATTATATAGTCTTTTATAGAATTTTCCAAAAGACACCGGACATACGATGCTTTTAGCTTCTGTCAGCTTTAGAACAGAAGAAAAACCTCAGAGCGAACATCTCTAAATAGTAATAAGGAATTTATTTGTCACTTCATATATATTTTAAATTATAATTAATCAAAACTAATTTTCACTTGCCCTGATGTTAGAAGTAGTCTTCCTGTAGATGTTTACATGAAACTGGTCTTTGGAAAGGAACAGCCCTTCTCCCATTTCTTAACCCCTAAGTTACAGGATAACTTGCATGAGTAACAGCACATCTCCTTAGCCAGCAATGCCTGTCCACTAGACTGCCTTCAGTTTCTGTGGTAGCCAACAGTTATACTGACTCACAGGGTGGTGGTGGATGTCTTTACTACATGCATTACTCCTCTGGGTTATTGTTAGTCTTGGTCTATAAGGATAAAGTAAAACTATGTAAGCTGATTATGTTTTGAGGTTCTTTCTAACCCGGAAATATTTAAGGCCATAGGCTCTGTCCAAATTTAACTTAACAAAGACGTGAAAAGTCAGTCTTGTTTAGCCCATTTAACCTATGTTTATTAATGTTTAGATATTAAGAGATCTTCATGTTGACATCTTTTAATTGTTCACCTTTTCAAACAATGTTTCACGTTTAGATGGAAGGCAATGTTGGCTGTGCACCGAATGAGGGTGGGTCTTTATCACAAGTGTGGGAATTCAAGTGTTTGTCTTTTTTCCAAGTGACCAGAATGGCACAGATAATGGATTAGCGCTTTATTTGTAGTTATGAGGGAGCAGTCTGTCTGAGCTGAGTTGAAAAGCAAAGCACAAGAGTTCATAATCCAAGTAAACAGCATTTTACAACATCAGATTTTCAGACTTGGCACCCAACTGGCTCCTGTTGTTATAAACTGCTTCACCGGCAACTCCACCACACCACCAGCCAATCACAGACACATCTTTTTCATCCAATCAGTGTATTACTTAGAAATACTGCACTCAAGAATCAGCACCAGCTATTTTTGGTACTTTGTGCACCCTTCAGCTCTGCTTTGTTCAAAAACATTTAAATAAAAAAGGCAAAATAGAAAATAAAGCTTTCTTATGAGCTCCAATTTTAAATATCCTGTGTTATTACAAAAAAGAACCAATCACAGCCAGCAAATCAAAATGCTGCACCTGGTGGCAGAAATAAAAAACAACATGATTTGAGAAAAACATCTGAGAACATGATAAAATACACACTTGTACCTGGTAGCTTATAGTAGTAGTAGTAGTATATAATAGTTTTTAGACCCCTCTAGTGATTCTTTCTAAAAAAAAAAAAAAAAAAAAACACAACTAAAAAAACAACTAAAGCAAATCTAGCAACTTTTTATGAGGTTATTGGAAACTTTTGGGTGAAGCATGTAACGTTGTTACTCTTCTCCCTGAGCAGCAGGGTGCTCTCCTGTCTCAGAGCTCACAACAGGCAACCAGTCTGCACCGCACACTGCAGCTACACCCGGCCGCCCAGGTCCACCGGTATGGCAAGCCATCGGTACCAAAAATAATGCGCATATTACGTGTTGTTTTAACCCGTAATACAGTTGGACTCAGAGAAGATATTGACCCCACTGCCTCCAGAACGCTAATGAATCAGCTGCTCCCGGTTTACAGCCGGGAGCAGCTGATTAACATTGCAAAAGCTGAAATAATACCTCAACTGAAACCACAAATCCCCTATGAGTTGATAAGGAGGAGACGTGGATGCAGAGCAGGAGCGAAAAGGAGACAGAGAAAGAGGAAGTTCAAGCCATCTCTTCCATCGATCATGATGGGCAACGTAAGATCACTGGCTAACAAGATGGATGAACTCCAAGCCCTTACAAGGACTCAGCCAGAGTACCGTGAATGCAGTGTTATGTGTTTTAGGGAGACGTGGCTGCTGGATCATATCCCCGACTCCAACGTCTGTCTGCCAGGCTTCCTGACTGTACGAGCAGACAGAGATCTGAAGACGAGCAGAAAAAGGAAAGGTGGTGGAGTAGCAGTGCTTGTCAACAACAGATGGTGTCATCCGGGACATGTTACTGTGAAGTGTCGTCTCTGCAGCCCAGATCTCGAACTCTTGGCAGTAGGTTTTTGTCCATATTATTTGCCAAGAGAGTTCACCAGTGTAATTTTGGCAGTTGTTTACATTCCACCTTCAGCCGTTGCCGACAATGCATGTGATGTCATCAGTTCCATTGTTGCTAAGCTACAGACACAGCACCCCAATGCATTTGTGGCAATATCTGGTGATTTTAATCATGCCTCGCTCTCTACTACACTTCCAACATTTCAACAATTTGTCAGCTGCTCTACAAGAGAAAACAGGACCTTGGATTTGTTTTATGCAAATGTAAAGGATTCATACACATCCAAACCAAGACCTCCTCTGGGACAATCAGATCACAATCTTGTTTTTCTCTGTTCAGAATATAAACCACTTGTTCAGAGGCAACCTGTGACAAAACGAACTGTGAGAAAATGGTCACAGGAAGCTGAAGAAGCCCTGCAGGATTGTTTTGCAACCACAGACTGGATGACTCTTTGCCAAGCACATGGAGAGGACATCAATGCCATGACTGAGTGTGTGACTGACTATATAAACTTCTGTGTGGACAACATCATCCCCACCAGAACAGTGAGATGCTTCCCTAATAACAAACCCTGGATCACCAGTGACCTGAAGGAACTGCTAAACAAGAAAAAAAGAACCTTCAGGGAGGGAGACAGGGAATTACTGAGGAGTATACAGAAGCAACTTAAGGTCAAGATCAGAGACAGCAAGGAGGCATACAGGAAGAAGCTGGAGAACAAACTACAGAGGAACAATATCAGAGATGTCTGGTCAGGAATGAGAAAGATCACAGGTTTTAAGGACAGGAAAGATTGGATAGATGGAAGTCTGCCAGAACCAATGAACTGAACACATTGTTCAACAGGTTCAGTTCAGGAACTAGCTCAGCATCCCCCTCTCCTGTTCCCAACCAAACAGACATCCCACTATCCTATGATCAACAGCTTTCCTGTTACACCTCGGATGTTTTATCCTTCACCTCAGCCATGGACTCTTCTAATTCCACAAGTTTGACTTCAACCAAGTCAGGAAATGCTGCTACCCCCTTTGCCTCCCCCTCCCACTTCTCTGTCTCCAAAAGTCAGGTGAAGAGGCAGCTGGAGAAACTGAAGCGGAACAAGGCTGCAGGTCCAGATGGTGTCAGCCCCAGAGTCCTGAAGGCCTGTGCAGAGCAGCTCTGTGGGATTCTGCAGCACCTCTTCAACCTTAGCTTAACTCAGGAGAAGGTCCCAGTGTTGTGGAAGACATCCTCCCTTGTTCCAGTACCCAAAAGAACTCACCCATCAGTCATCAATGACTATAGACCCGTTGCCCTGACATCCCACATCATGAAGGTCCTGGAGAGACTCCTGTTGGCACCCCTGAGTAAGCAAACAAGAACGTATCAGGACCCACTGCAGTTTGCTTATCGCTGTGGAGTTGGAGTTGAAGATGCCATCATCCACCTATTTCAACCAACCCACTGTCATCTGGACAAAGCAGGCAGCACTGTGAGGATCATGTTCTTTGATTTCTCTAGTGCATTTAACACAATTCAGCCTGATTTGCTTTGTCAGAAACTCCTGAAGACACAGGTGGAGCCCTCAACAATCGCCTGGATCAATGACTACCTGACCAACAGACCACAATTTGTGAGACTGAAGAATTGTGTGTCAAACCAGGTGTTCAGCAGCACAGGAGCACCACAAGGGACCGTACTCTCACCATTCCTTTTCACTCTGTACACCTCAGACTTCCAGTACAAATCAGAGACCTGTCATCTGCAGAAATACTCAGATGACTCTGCAATTGTCGGGTGTATCAGAGATGGACAAGAAGCTGAATACAGAGAGTTGGTGGACCGCTTTGTGACATGGTGTGGAAACAATCGTCTCACCTTGAATGTGAACAAAACAAAGGAGATGATTGTAGATTTCAGAAGAAACAGGGATAAGTCAAACACTGTTTCCATCATGGGAGAAGAAGTGGAGGTGGTTGAGGAGTATAAATACCTCGGAGTTCACCTTGACAACAGACTGGACTGGAGGCGCAACAGTGAAGCCGTCTACAAGAAGGGACAGAGCAGACTGTACTTCTTGAGGAAGCTTAGGTCCTTCAAGGTTTGCAGCAAGATGCTGCAGATCTTCTACAAGTCTGTTGTGGAGAGTGTAATCTCTTCAGCCGTCATCTGTTGGGGTAGCAGCATCAGAGCCAGGGATGTAAAAAGGCTAAACAACCTGATAAAGAAGGCTGGTTCTGTTCTTGGGACAACTGTGGAAAATCTGGAGATGATAATACAAAGAAGGATTCTTCATAAAATCAAATAAAATTACGGACAACCCTGAGCATCCTCTTCATGAGACAGTCATACAACAACAGAGGCTCTTTAGTCGGAGGCTTCTTCAGTTTCGCTGCAATACAGACCGCTACAGGAAATCCTTCCTGCCCACAGCCATCATTATCTACAACAACTCCTTAAAGAATTAATTATATGAGCTATACCAACACTTAATTTCCCTCTGGGATCAATAAAGTATTTTTGAATTGAATTGAATTGAATGCTCAAAGCAGAAGGTTGCAGGCACTACTTGGGACTAGTCACAAAAACAGCAGAATGTAAATGGCTGGGACTGCATCTGTTCAAGTCTGTTAAATACAATAAATGACTTTCATAAAGCCAGTTTTTTTAATTCCATGTATCAAACTTTTGTTCTACCACAATAATGTAATGAATTTAAAAGAAAATACCTAAAGATGAGTGCTTTTCTCTGCAATTATTATGTGAGATTAAAAAAGAGATTAATTAGATTCATTAATTACAGATCATAATTAATTAATGTCAAAGTTTTTTTAATCTCATGACAGCACTAACTATAATATCTGGTAAATCGCTCAGTTGGAAGATCTGCTGTAATTGCTGACTTTCCCATTAGACTTCAGAGAGGGAGAACCATTTAAGGATGGTGACACAGCACTTGAAAGAGCTGATAAAGGAAACCAGGGCAGTCTTTTTTTTATCTGTCTATTATCGCCTGGTGTGAGAATGGAAGGAAAAGATACAGAGAGCTTGAAACTTTTGAGTAACTGTGTAAAATCTCTCACTTGTCAGTGTTGGGAACACAGTCCAGATTCTTTAGATTTAATCTCTGTAAATTAGTCGGCAACTTGTGTTATCAGGGTACTTTTAGCAAAATTCTACGTAAAGTGGTACCAGTTAGGGGAAGTAATGATGCAGATGTAATATACTTGTATGTCCAAGATAGGCTAACCACAATGACTCACTCACCCAGAAATGTTTCTTAAACACAAATCACACATTTCTTGAATACTGTCCATTTTTCCAAGATGTGTATAAAAATTATGTATATGTAAAGATTCCAAAAAATTAACCAAACAGTGGATCGGGAAAAGTACGGGAAACAGTGTGCTATTAAGCACTAAGATTAGGGATGCAGGCACATTCACCATGGTTTCAAAATCTCTAAAACATTCCATCACACCATTCCTAATGCTGAAAGTCCTTTATGTGAGGTAAGGTACTGGGAGATACCAGATTTTTCTTTTGCTGTAAAGAGCATAGAGTATTGTAGTGCTGCCCATCCTTACCTGTTGTTGCTCACGGCTGGTCAGCTGGATAAAAGAGGGCTCTTATGTTTCTCATAATGACAAAAAATAGCAGTTCATGGTATATATGTTGGTTCAATTTCTTAATGTTAATGGCATATATGGTATTAATAGTTTCTTTAAAGTATTTTTACACAGAGTTATCACACATTACAAGTACCATATCTTCATAAAGGCCTTTAAAAAAGGTATTAAGTTTCTCAAGGAGAACAACTTTTTTCTGTAAGATTGATCCACTCTCAATTAACTGGAACTACACTGAAATGTATCACAAGATGAACTATCAATAAGCCGTATCAGTAAGAGTAAACATGCTAACATTAGCCTAGCACCTCAGCAAATTACTCTGCATGAAAACAAATCCTCTGCAGCAACAAGATGTGAGTTAATTGAAGACTGTAGCTGCATCTGTCAACTCCAGTATGTATTTTCAAACAAATTATTAAGCATTGCATATTTAAGATGAAGATATGTAAAATACAGTAGCCTTTCTAACAACATAACACATCCGTGTTACAGACATCCTAAACAAATTCGAGTTAGGACAAAGATCAATGGCACTGATTTTATTAACTTCAGTGCAGTATCAGATAGGCAGTCTTTTGGGGCGAATGCATAATCTTAAATTACTGAAATATGTATCAGAGACAACAAAAAATATTAATTGGGGTAGCGTACATTCAAATTAAAATAAAAGCAGAAAATGTAAAGTGTGTAATACAGTGGTTGGCTGGTTACTTGTTTACCTTGAGTAAATCTATCTGGATAAAGATATTACATTTTATATTTATTTCCGGCTTTGTTTTTATTTTGAAATAAAGAAAAGAATGAAGACCCACACTAACAATTTGTATTTAAGCATGTTTAATAAAAACACTACACACGGTTTTAGTTTTTGATGGAGGCACAAATAAAGTCAAAGTCACATGAGGTCTGTGTCTCACAATTACCTGGAAAAGAAATCTGAAATAAAATCAACTGTCAGAGCAGAAACCCAATAGAGTAAAGTGTGTTCAAGTTTCCCATATTCTCACTACATGCACAAGCAAAATATATGCAAAGGATCTAAAATGAAAGTTACGACTGCTGGAGCGGGTGGAACTCAGTTTATGATCCCAGTGTCTAAGAATGCATGACAGCATGAAGCACAACACCTACTTTTATTGATTTCAGTCAAGAATACCTCCCTGCTCTATAGAAAGAAAAAGCAGGGTTCTTTTATTGCCTTATATGGATATATAGAGTATATCAGAACTAAAAAAAGAAACCACATCCAAGCAAATATCACCATTTTGTGTTGAAAAATCAAGTTTTGGTTCTATGTGTATATTTGATTCAGCACCTCAGCAGTGTCTGGTTAGAGAATTAGTTGATGTAGCTTCTGTTCGCAAATCCCAACCTTTCTTCATAAAGTTTGCATGTTTTTGCTGTGCCTATGTGGGTTCTGTGAGTACTAAAGCTTCCTCCCAAAGTCCAAAAATATGCACGTTAGGTAAATTTGCTAAACATATGGGTAAGTTTGTCCTCAGGATTGTTGGTTCTGTGTGTCTCTATAGGCGCGTTTCAACTATCGGAACTTCAGGATAATTTTACGGACCGTCACCCTATGTGCATCTCCACTTCATAGCGCCCGGCCAACAGGGCTGTTTTCATGGCCTTTTCAGGAACCAATGGAGTACATGTCTGGGGGTATTTAATCAGAATGCCCCGATTGAGTCACTGGGGGGGAGCTGTGGTTAAGTCATGCTGATTGGTTGCAATTCAGAGGGAAATGAGCAGACATTGCCAAAAAATAGGCTTTGTACAAATAAGAAGAGTTGCCGGTGAAGCAGTTTATAACAACAGGAAACCGAAAACTAGCAACAAGCCCTGCTTCTTCCATGTCGATCTCTTGTTATTTCTTCTGCTGTGGGCTCCTTTTAGCTCTGATCAGAGACACTACTCACTGTTGAAACGGTTGTTATATGCCTTAGCTGATTCCTTAAAGGGCCGATTGCGTATGGAGACACGGCAGATGAGAGGAGCGGGCCGACAGATTACCCAGTCAGAAAAAGATCTGGTTCTATCCTGAAGTTCCGATAGTGAAAATGCACCTAAAGTTACCCTTTGACATAATGGTGATAATGTACCATACCTCTTGGCCCAATGACTGTTCGGCAAATCGGCAATACCACCCCAAACAACCCAACCCACATCAAATGGATTAAGCAGATATTGACAATGGATAGAATCGATGGATGTGACAATTGTTATTCCTGGTGAAGTGAGTGAAAGGTGAGATATATATTTTTATACATAGGCACCTGAACAATGGAACAAGCAAAGCAGCTGTTTCACAATTTTTAAAAGTGTAAGTGTACACTAATGCAAACTGAATTTTTTTGACCCAAAGAAATCTGATCAGTCTCTGCAGTCAAACTAATTTACAAAGTCTCTGTTTATTCTAACAGCAAAAAATAAACATTATAAATATTATAAATAATTTATAATTAATTTAAAGCCCAGTTGAAATGTCTGGAGTCTAGATTAGCTGTGTGCAATGTAATTTACTACTCTGTAGTGTGACCTTTGTTTAAACTGTGTTGAAGCAGTGTTGGCCCATTGTCTTTCATAAAAGAGGTAGGCGATCTCAATGGGACCAAATATCCCTTTTAATTGTCAGTGTGGAATTACAAAATTAGGGATGGTTAAAAACCTTTGCATGGTAAGATATGTCAAGCAAAAACGGACTATTCAACTCATAAGCACAACATACAGCTATAGCTGAAGATAAACTCTTATCAATTAAAGGAGTCATCACCTGAAATTTTCGCTTTTCCACGTGAAAACATGTATATTATGGTTTCCTAATAATTTTACACTGGCCGGGAAGCCGATATTTAAAAGTGGAGCCTATGTTTACCCTTGGCTTCTTCAACCAGCCCACGTGCACTCATATACGTGATCTTAATTTCTCCCCTGTCATGACGTCAAATCGGCAGGTTATACCATATAAGGATATCGCAGACCAATGTTCTGCGATTGGTCAGAGGGTTAATGAATCGTCGAGCCGATTGCTTGTGTGTTTGATTATGTTTTTCTACATGGTTCACCCGAAGGCAGCGGTCAAAACAATGAATTCTATTTTGGTTTGTCTGACAACAGCGTGAAACAAGGCAAAAACACCACATGATAGCCAACTTTTAACTCAAACTCTAAGCGGATTAAAAATCAACTTCATTTCTGTTAATGTAATAATCTACATTAAATAAAGGCAAACCTATCTGGGAGAAACTAACAACATGCGTTTTAGCTCGTTAATGATGTTAAGGTATGTCTCAGTGAAAATGATTCTTTTACCATTCAGAGACATTTTGCTGTAGATGTCCCTCCATCGACTCTACATCTTCGCGTTCCAGCTCAGGTTCGGAGACTGGCTCGTACATATAAGGTTGAATTCCGTAGGTCGCGGCCAGGTTGGGTTCAGTCTTAACTTGAGCCATGTTTCATTTTGAAACGCTGAAACAGAGCCTATGGCGTCAACCCCCCTCCTTCCTGCCACCAATCAATGCGCCCCTCATTTGCATTATTATAATGACCATCCACTACAGCCACAATATCGCACGTATTCTCGCGAGACAATATTGCCTTTAGAAAAAGGGTCAGAAAATTTTTTTAGTCGGATTTTCTTTGAATGGCCTGAAAGACTATATTAGAGCATGGGTAACCACGGTAGTAATAGGTTATGACTCCTTTAACCAATGACAATTCTTAGCCACAAATAAAATATCACATGGCACATTCCCCTTCTGATTAAATCCTGCAGTATAAGCCAAAGGACGTCAATGACCATCAGCTGATGGATAATGCTTCTAATCTGATAACAAAACCCTCATGAGGAGTGTCTTCATAATGCCACAGCAACTTAGAGATACAGCTCAGCTTTTGAACTATAAGGGAAATTACATCAGAAAAAAGGCTGTTGCCAGGAAAGAACACAATGCAAGCAGGACAATGACATGCATCCAAAGTAGATCAACAACTTTCCAATAGTTACAGAAGAGTTTCTACTTTCTCTTTTACCAGCGCTTTTCCTGTTTGTAGCCAATATAAAAAACATCCTTCAGGGCATCGATCTAATGCGTGGAATGTGCAACATGGACAGACATGAAAAAACACAAACATGACAAGAACACAGCCCTCACCTTTTTGAGCCAGGAGAAGTGCCTGTAGAAATCAATGGGAGTCTCCATGCTCAAAGCCCATCACTGGCCTGACTGGTTCCTTCTGTTTCTGCTGGACTGTGCTTGGTAAGTGTATGCTTGTAATTCTCCCACGTAAAAAAAAAGTCAAAGTGAAGTCCCTAACTGCTGTATAGCATGCAAGTACTGTTGTGATGTTCACAGCTGTGGAGGAGGAGGGTTTTTGTGATCTCTGCTCCTGAGAGGGACAACTCCCCTCTGCTTCACCCCCTCCTCCTTATTCTCTCCTAACTTTCTCTCTTCAATATCACTCTTTTCCTAACTCTCCTCATAAACTACTCTTCACGCCCAAGTTTCCAACAGAAATCATCCTCTTCCTTTGGACAAACAGTGCCTCCTCTGTCCCCTTTTCTTTCTTCATTTTAGAGTTGCTTCCCTTATTTCTTCCTCTCTTTCTACTGAGTCCAGAGAGGAGGGGGCTGGTGGGAGTGTTTTTCCTCCCCCTCTCTTTATGTCATCTGTTCTTGAGTTTGGGCCCATCGGATACCAGAGAAGAGAACAAAGCAGCAACAGATTCCTAAGCACAAACAAACACACCAAGTTTCTGTCCCTCTTTGAATCAAGTTATAGTCATGGTGCTGGAAGACTTCAAAGCAGTCTCTTGTATCTGCCCACATCTGTGTGTGTCTCTGTGTCTCATCATTTTTTTTTTTTGTTTAGAACTATTAGCCTGGGGTCCCATTTCCTGTATATTTTGCAGACACATTCATCATAATAATGTCAGCCATTTGTCTTGACAGCTGAAAAACATGCACGGACAATGCATGCACCACAGGTAAAGGGCAGCAGATTACAAATAATTCATGCACCTGAAATAAAACTAAACTTTAGAAGATTTATATTTGTCAGATTAAAGCATTGCATTGAAACTACAGTATATTAAGCAAAAAATAATTATTTTTTGTTGTAAGTTCATGAGTTGTTCTGCGAAAGCAATTGACGTTCATTTGTCTTAAAATGGAAATCATTTTGGGTATACAGCAAAGCAGGGCTTTGGAACCACTGGGTTATTAAAGCAGCTGTTAGTCTTCCAGTCTGATGAAAATAAAACCTTTAAAAAAACAAATAACAGAAATTCTAAATAGTATTAAAATGCTGTATTTCGTGTAGTACATGTATTAAATTCTCAGGAGTCTGGGGTGTTTGCCTGTGTTTGTGTCTGCCTGCTTGTTTTTGCCACTGTTCTGGAAGATTCCACAAGAGGTTCTGTTCTGGCTGAGCTGAGGAACGGTCCATCAAGCCGGGGGCGGAGCCGGCCTGCTGCACCTGCACAGGTGCCGCTCATTGAGCTCATCACAAGATGAGGATTTAAGGAGCTAGGTGTCAGATCTTCGGTGTCTGAGTGTTAAAGCCGTTTGACCTCAAGTCCTCCGTGTGATCTCCTGAGTTCCTAGTTTGATATTATGACGAAACCTGCTAACTCTTCTCTGTGCTCCTTCCAAGGTTTTTCCTCGACGCAACCTCCTCGTCATCTCCTCTCCAGCTCAGTAAGCCTTGGCTATTCCTACACGTCTGACTGCCTTCGAGCTCCTGGTTCCTCTGTGATCCATGCTCTACATCTGTGCTCTGCCTGCCCGCTCCCCGTGCTCACGCCTCGCTCCCGGATTCCACCATCTCCAAGAACTCAGCAGGAAGCTCCTACAGACATGCCAGACTCCGGCTCTCCCTCACTGGTTTTCAATCAGCAATCTATTGAGTACGCCTCACTTGAGCTCATATCAACAAATACATTTCCTCCAATCTCACCTTTGGAACATTTCCTTGTGCAGTTTTCCCAGTTCCCATGTCCATCTTCTCATTATTTTGTCTCAATAAACATTTCACAATTTTTACAACTGGTCTTCTCTAGTGGTTTTTTGCATGTGGGTCAGGAAACTTAATACAAACATGACAGAACACTCAAGACAATCTGACTTAGCGGGCGGCCTAGTGAGATCAGTTGCCCACCCATACCAAAACTCATGACCAGCAACAATCGGTTCCTGCTCTCTCCGTTCCCCCTGATAGTGATCCCACCACTTCCTCAGATAGCCATACCCACCGTGACATCAGCACACCCCGTCCAGATAAGTACTCCGAACAATCCAGCCTCTTGAACCCGGTAACAGGAAAAAATATTTCTCTACTGAAATACTGCCAGCGGTAGACAGCTAGAAACATTTTGTTGGCTGAACAGGAGCGAGCATAATTTTTAGGCTCAAAATTAACAATCTTCTCGCCAAAAGCTGTTCCATGGTGCTGGCACACAAACCCCCATTCCCAAGTCAGATTACCCATATACAGCTCAACCTCCATTCCAGGAAACCTGGTCGGCTCTCCCACCTCCATCCGTTACCTCAGTCGTCACCTCATGGACTCTCAGTTCACTCCCTGTGTTAGTCTCCTGAAACCCAGTCCACATCTTAAAGTCAGCACCCCTTAAACCAGAAGGTCATCTTAAGTTAAGAGGAGGATCTCTGGAAATGTTTCTATGGGGACAGGGAGGATTTGAATTTATTATTATTTTTCCCATGACCCAGTCATCCTCAGCTCCTGAGAGTTTGCACCGCTGGAAGCACCATCACCGACGTAGAATCACTCCTACAGCTCCCGTTACATTTACCCATCAGCCAATAGAGCCTGACTCCATGGATCTCTAGCAAGGAGAGCCCATCATAGCAACCCTTCAGTCAACAGAGCCCATCATAACAGCCATAACTGCAGCTGAGCTCCGTCCAGGTAAAATTGTAGCCTCCCCATCGGCTGCAATAGATCCTGTAATCCTCCAGTCAGCTCTTAATCAAACGGCAACTGATTTCCCACTAGCCACCACAAGACCTGCATACCCTCAGCCAGTTCCGGCAGTTCCAGCAGTATCCCCACCAGCTGTCACCACAGCAAGATACCCTCTACTCACTGTGACATAAGCAATTCCCCAGTTTTCTGTACCCCATGCAAAGCTCCACCTTGGAATTCTGCAAACAGAGCAAGCCTCAGTGGCTTTCCAGCCACGAGTTCCCTTGTGTGGCCCCTCAGAGCCAGAGTTCCCTGTTGGTTTCCAGCCATCAGGGTTTTCCATGCCAGAGCCTCTTCATGGGTCCCCAGAATCTCTTTGTGGTTCTTCAACGCTTCATTGTGCGTCCCCAGCACCTCGTTGAGGGTTCCTGAGCTGGCATTTGAGAGGGTTCCTGAGCAGACCGTGGGATCCTAAGGTTCCACGTCACCAGACCACAGGCTCCTCCATTGCCAGCCTCTGGTCTGTCTTTGTGTTTTCTTCTCTTTCTTTTGGACTCTAGCACTCATTCCTAGGACCCCTCCACCCACCCTGGTTGGGTTGTTTTTTCCCAGACTCTTCCCGGGACAACATACCCGGAAATTCCACAAAGAATTTTGACAACAAAGTGCATACTTGTTGACAAGAATAAATTTTATTTCTCATTAATGATTGCTGGGTGGGGAAACAGTTCTCCAAATATCTTGTATTTGAAGACATATCTGAGTTAGCTGCAATGAGTGGCAGTCACAAGTCATCTGATAATTCTTCCTGTGTATATGTATGAGTTTGACTGTGAAGTATCCCAGGAGAGAAGCCCCAGGGTTGAAGACTAATTACGAAGCTCCAACCTCTTTGATCTTTCTTCTTTTAGGTCAGCGGGGAGGTGCAAGAGAAGGAGAAGTTAGACAGGAAAAGTACAAGAATGAGCAGCCAAGCTTCTGTTTTACATGCCTTGATAATCTGTCAGGCTTTTAGTCATCTGTTTTAAAAATTTCTACAGGAGCAGCTTTCCTTAGTGGCAACTGCTTCTAAAGAAGTTGTTTCTGCAAGGTTATGTGAATTTTCTTGGTTTGTATAAGAAAATAATGGTGATTTTCAGAAAAAAACTGCCTACGAAAGTGATTGCCTAAGCCAGTTTTTTCAACCCTATTTTTTAACACACGCACACACACCAGTGTTTTGTCTCTGGTCATTTAGCATTAGTTATCTACTTATTATTACAATAATCCCAAGCATTGAAATAGTTGGTGTTTAAAATAATTACCGTAGTTAGGGTTGTTGTTGGTTAACGCTCAATTTTGAGTATCCGCTGGTGGTTGTTGGGAGCTTATAGTGTTTGTTGGTACTAGTGGAGGCTTTTTTTGGTGATTGTTGATGATATTTGGTGGTGATTGTTGTTGGTGGCATTTGGTGGTCGATGCTTGATAGTGGGAGTTTTGGTAATTATTGTTGGCTAATAGTTTTTATTATGGTGGTGGTGGGTATAGAGGGGCAGTTGGCAGTCATTTAGCATTGTGCTACACAAGTAAACTACTTAATACAGTCATTTTAACCACTACAGTAGTTGAGGCAGTTAGTTGTGGTTGTTGTTGGTCAATACTCCTTTTGATTATTTGCTGGGAGTTTGAAGTGTTGGATGTTAGTGGTTGCCAGTGGGTGTTGGTGGAGGTAGTTATTGGTGGCTGTTGAGTATTGGTGGTGATTGTTGTTGGTGGTTAATAGTAGGTGGTGGAAGTTGGTGGTTTTAGGTGACTTCAGTTGGGAAGTGTAGTTGTAAGATGATGTAGTTAGGTTGCTGTAGGCATGTTGGTTGGTTGTTAGTAGTGTTTTATAAATGTTGAGAATGTTGATTTAATATATAAATATTCAATTCATAAATATCATTTTCTATCAGTGAGGTGAATAAAATATTTAATTAAATTACTGTATATCATTACTAAAAGTTTTTTTAGATTTTGCCTTCTTAACATATTCCCTCTGTTACTTATGCCCACATAGTATTACAAGTGAACATTTAACTAATCTTTTACACATACATCAAACATAATTTTATACTGAATCCTCGCTGTAATCTCTTTTTTACTTTATATGTCCAGTTTTATTAGCCATGTCTTAAATTCTAAAACATTGCAGGAGTTAAATCTAATGGTATGGAAGCACACAATTGGTATGAACTAAGAATGTAAGATTGTAATGTGTTAAAACAAGTATTGCTTTCAATTTCGTAGACATTCAGAAAAAAACAATTCAACACGTTACCCTTTTCTAAAATCCTCCCCTCAATTGTTCACACCATTCTCTTTACACAGAAAGGAAAATTAAAGTTATGTAAAGTGCATTCATATTAATGACAATAATGAACTTGTGAACTGAAAGTGGGTAGCAAAGAGTAGCAGGAAACAGGAAGCAAAAAACAAGAAGAAACTAAATGGAACATGGAGGGAAAGAAAAAGGAAGAATAAGCTGTGGGTGAGAGCAGCATGTGAGACATCTGCTGCTGAGACAAAGCAGGAGCTGAAAATGTTAGTGAGAATTAAGACTCACTTTCTCTTTTCAGCCGCACCCATCTCCATTATTCTGAATACAATTTGACTTTGCACAGAAAACAGCAACCTCTGCAGGACAAAGCTCAGCAACAGCAGCTAACAACAGCACAGACAGCTGTATGCCAGAAATGTATTTGTTAAAAGCATAAAAACTTTCAGTCTGCCTGCTTTTTATTTATATTTTTCAAAATACTTATGACTCCCTACTTGAAAGACATTCAAAAACAAAACCTGCAACTATGTTTTAAACAT